>JBBPBX010030926.1:14455-26677 GCA_038048925.1 Garcialebias charrua | reverse complement strand
TATGTACATAAATATTTAAAACATTTAAAATACAATATTTTTTCATTTAAGCCTTTTAATAATATAATAAATATTGTATGAAAACAGTAAATATGAAACATCATGAGATCAAGATAAATGTGAGGATTAAAAAAAAATCTTGTTCTCCTAACATAGCTAAATGTTTCTTTTCTTTTAAAGCCATAAATATCAATGTGTCTTCTTTTTGTTATTAAAATGTCAACAAAATTAAAAGTATGAATGTTGACCCAAACAAAACATTAGTGTTTAATTTAATTTAAAATAATAAAGCTCACTCGAGACATTAGGTTTTTGAAAAATCATTCTCAAGATGAAGAACAGATATTATCAACTAAAGTTATTGAAGTTCCATGATTAGATGGATTATAGTATTTTATCAGTTATGTATAGGGCTCAGAATAACACATTACCTTTAAATATGCAAACACATTTTGTTAAAAAACAAAGTTGTTATAATCTTAAAGGGACAGAGATATTTGTGAAACCAAAATACAGAACTCAATCCAGGGAATTGGATTATGGAATGGTTTGGGGAGTGAAGTTAAAAATCCCAAATCAATGTGTACATTTAAGAAAATTATCAAAACTAAATTGTTAAAAAAAAGATGTGAAGTAGCTTAATGTGTATTGTGTTAGAGTTAGAAAAAGTAGAGGTATTCATTTTGTTTTGTTACTTGAAGATTACTATTGTTTGAACTGATTGTTTGAAAAATGGGCAGATATAATAAGATATTTTTCTTCTTTCTGCTACCTTTCATTTTTATATTTGTATGTTATTGTTTATGGGATTATTTTTATTGTATTTTAAAATAAACAAATTTGATAAATAAATAAATATTAGATTAGAGTGTAAGTGTTTATTACTGATCTTGTTGTCTTCCCTCTGAGCCCCTCCCCCCTCACATATTTGGGCCAAAACATGAGATCACCTGCAGTGAGACATGAGGGTTCAAGTTCCACAATAGTTCAGCATCTCTTGTCATGCTGATTGTGTGTGTGTGTGTGTGTGTGTGTGTGTGTTTGTGTATTATCACACTTCATCTCATGTTTGGGTTTCAGTAGGTTACACATGGCTGATGAGAGGAGGTCCTATGATGAGTACCATTCATTGCGCTACAATGAGCTCATCTGATTTCACTCACACACATATGCACGTGCACACGCTCATGCACACAGCTGAACATAGATTAAGGCGGTGCACTTGTATGAAATCAGTTACATAAACACATATACTGTACGCGTTCACAGACCACAGAGCTGCTGTAATAACACAAACAAGGTGACCTCAGTGAAACTTTTGTTTATGGTTCATGACCTCAGATCAGATCACGGTTTTCTGAATCCGGTAGAGTAAAACAGAGCTATTACTAAAAGCAGCGCTTGGTCAGGGGGGAAAAATAAGTTTTTTTCCCAATTTGCACCGCTGATGATGGTTGCAGGTAGGGGTGTGAATCTCTCAGTGTCTGGAGAATTGATTTGATTCCAATTTTTGGCGTCACGATTCGATTCGAAATTGATTTTCGATTCAGAAAAGATTTTTCTATTAAAAAATTGTCATAAATTTAGTTTCAGTTTTGTAACTGACAAGCTGAAAAGAATAAACAACAATGTAAACAAATGGAACATTTATTTAAAACAATAATTTTAGGTTCCTTATTGTATCAAATTTTTTGCATCGTTTGATATTTATACCAAAAATAGGAACAAATAATACAGGAATGCATTAAATTCTGTAACTTAAATAAGTAGTATTAGGTTAGCTTTTTGCTCTGTTACTTATAGAAGATTATTGTTTGAATTGATTGTTTGAACTTGTTTTGTTTTTGAAAAAAGGGGCAAATAAAATAAGATTTCTTCTTATTTCTGCCACCTTTCATTTTATGTATTCTTTCATATACAGGTAACCCCCGATTTACGAACGAGTTAGGGAGATAAGAACGGTTCGCAGCTCGATTCTGCCGTAGCTAGGGGGTGAAAAAAGCATCCAGTTCGTAGGTCCTTATTCCGTTCGTAGGTCGTGGAAATACCGCTAACGGAGCCCGCTAACACATTTAAGCATGTACAGTAGTGTACTGTAATGTTAAACATTGCTATTCACATTTACAGAATAAATAAAAATATATTTTCTTACTTTGAGATGGTCAAAGCCGACATCTTAGGTTGCCATGCGTTGCCATGATTGTTGTCGGGCCGAGCAGCGCGGCAGCCGCCGAGTGAACCACCAGCAGCTGTTCAAGGCCTGTGTTAGCTAGCTGGCTAGCTTCTGCTAGCCAGGCCATGGGCTGGTGTTGGAGCGGCGGTGCGGCGCAATCTGCAGCTGTTGCTCCAGCCTGCTCCAGCCTGAGACGTCCACAGAGCTCACAGAGACGTTTCCAGCTCGTAATTAATCCATATGAAGCCATCCTGGTCACCAGTCTTCGGCCGGCTCCCGGCAGCTAACCTAAAATGGCGTCCGGTGTTCTACATTAATTTGTGACCGGAGACCCCAGTGACTGAACCTAAAATGGCGTCCGGTGTTCTACATTAATTTGTGACCGTGTAAACTGAAGACCTACTTCCTGCTGCCCAAGATTGCTCAAAAATGATCAGAAATGATCTTTTTTATCATAATTATTATTTATAAAGCCTTTAAAACAACCACAGCTGCAACAAAGTGATGTACACATGAAATTAAGAACATTTAAACACAAAAAAAAATAATAATAAAAAAAAGTATTTTTTTTTAATACAGTAATTTCATATTTTTATTAAATATGATACGTTCGTAGGTCCCGTTGTTCGTAGGTCGATGGATTCGTAAGTAGGGGGTTTGCTGTACTATGATATATGGTTTTATTTTCTTTATATTTTGGGTTTTAATGGAAAATGGAAGAAGAAAAAAATACGATTTTGGAGCTTTTAGAATCAATTCTGAATTGCCAGGACTAAGAATCTAGATTATTTTAAAAATCGATTTTTTTTCCTGCACCCCTAGTTGCAGGACAGTTTTACATGTTTTGTCAGCTGATGAACTGGTTATCACAAACATCTAACAGTGATTCACAGCCTCAGCCTTTCTGAACTGACTTTTCCCCAATCTGAATCTTTCCACAGTACTGATACACATTACCTACCGGACTCTAAGCAAAGTTGAAATATTTCAGACCTACCCATATCTCCCATGATGTCGCAGAAGGTGACCTTTATCATAGCAGATAAGGCTGTGCAAACCGTGAGTCATTTTCTGGAGGCCTTGTCACATTCCTTTTTGCTACGTGTTATATTTGTAGTAAATAAATAAGGCAAGACTAAACCAAAAAAGTCATTAGTAAACGTCGTGGGGACCTGGTCAGCCAGAAATCCACATGCAAACCAGGTGAGGTCTGTGGCGCCGGAGCTTAAAGTGTCAATCATGTTCTACATGTTATGTTGCCGTAGCAACTGTGGTGTACCCAAGTTACAGCAGCCGAGCGCTAAACCCTGTGTGACCTGATAATTATCAAACAGCTATCAGAGAGAGGTGATCATGAAAACCACATGGCAAATGTTTGTCAAACAGGTGGAAAGACGCCCCAAATGGTACCTTTAATTTTAAACAGAAAAACGTGTACATACTGTAGTGTAGACAGATGGGTATGCCAAGGATATCTTGACCTCGGCTATACAGGTGGTCCTCGACTAACGAACGAGTTCCGTTCCTGCGGCCGTTCGCATGTCGAAAATCGCCGTAAGTCGGAAAACACACGAACCGCCACTTATACACGTACATGTACGGTACTGTACAGTTACTAAGTTACCAAGCACTTCGCCTATCCTAACACAGTACAGTACCCTACATAATTATCAAAAAACACATACAGTACATTTGGAGACATAATAAATAGTTAATTTCTTACTTTGAGCTGGTCAAGCCTGTCGTCATCTTTTTGCATGTTAGCTCGTTGCACGTCCGAGCTCTGCAGCTTTGTGCTGCTTCACGCGGTCCAAACTGTTTACAGGAAGGACTGTTAGCATGTTAACTCCATACATAATGAAGGGAAAAAGACTTAATAACTTATTGGGAGCCGTTTCTCTGCGGAGTCCATCCAACAAGCTGCGCCGCGTTAGCATGTTAGCCCCTCCAATAGCTGTGCCCGTTAGCATGTTAGCTCCTCCAAAAGGCTGCCGCAGCTGTTTCTCTGCGTTTTAGCATGTTAGCTCGGTGCGGCTGAGCGATCGGCGGCTGCTGCTCCAGGCCTGAGACGTCCACAGAGTTCACCGAGCGTTTCCAGCACATTTATCCATATGAGGCAAACTCTGATCGGACACACGGCCCATCCAAAGCCGGCTGTCGAGCTGGAGCTAACTGAAGCTGGCGGGCACTGCTGAAAACTGGCGGGCACTGCTGAAAACTGACGGACACTGCCGAAAACTGTCGGAAACTGCGTAAATCGGCTTAAAATAATAATAATAATACTTTATTTATAAAGCCATTTAAAACAACCACAGCTGCAACAAAGTGCTGTACACATGAAATCAAGAACATTTAAACACATAAAATAAAAAAATTAAATTTAAAAAATATATATTTTTATTAATATGATGCGTTCGTAACATCGAATTGCCGTAAGTCGAGCCTGCCGTAAGTCGAGGACTACCTGTATTCAACATGTGGGACAGAACGGTACGGATGCAGACAGGTAGGTGTTGGACAAGCCTGAGAGACAGACAGGTGCATGGAGAGACATGCAGGGTGATCTCTTGTAACAAACACAGCTGTAATTATTGAATTAGCCTGAAAGTTCAGTCCCAGACCTCCTCGTGTTTCACATCGGAGCCAAGCTGCACCGCAGAGCTGTAATCCACCTCCTGACAACCCTGGATCAATGTGTGTGAATGTGTGTGTGTGCGCCTGTTCTGTGTAACGACTGGGTTCAAAACTTATGAGGACACACTGTAAATGTGTCTTCACAAAAAACAGGTAGAAAATGCTGCACGCTTGTTTCTGTGCATGAGAGCAAAGAGCTTATGCGTTTCCCCTCCCATTTCCCCCACCGCCTCCCCCAGACACACACACACACACACACACACACTCTCACACCTGTGTTGGTGTCTTCAGGTGTATTTGGTTTGGTTTGGAGGGAGGGAGTGGAGTTTGCTGTATTATCGCCCTGAGAAACCTCTGATCTCCAAATGTACTCACTTAAACCCTACTGCTCAGAGGAGGGCTCACACTGATGCAAACACACACACACTCGTGCACGCATACCAACAGGTGTGTTGTGCCCAGTGTGAGCACTGATTTATTCATGCAGAGAGTCAAACACTGAGGGGATATTGCCTATGTGTGTAATTGTGTGTGTTTGTGCACGCGTTTGCTGAGCGTCTTTGATGAGGAGAACTCAAAAGGTCTAATCCTGCCTGCTGACAGAGCCTCATCCCCACCACTTCCTTACATCCAAGCACATGAACATGAACTCACACAGACACACACTTCAAGTCGCTGGTCTGGGCTCGACACAAAAAGTTCAAGTCTTAATTGGCAAGTAACACTTTACTGAAGATAGAACATTTCTGCAAACCATCGTCTTTTGAACATCCACTGTGGAATAGACTGTAAAAATGATTTTCTACTTAAGGAATATAGTGCCAAGATGTGCACATTGCTCCCATGCAGTGAATCTGGCGTAAGTTTATACAAAATAAAAGCTGTTGGTGTGCAACTGTTGGAGTTTCTGAACTTGTTGGTTGTTATACAATTTATTCCTTTGAGCTTCTAGATTCCTCGATGCTCAAATCCGTCTAGTGTCCCACAGTGCGGCAACGTTAAATAAAGGTTTTACCACTTAAACGTGTTCACAGCTTTGTCAGATTTTAATTTTTCTCTTTATTACAAAACAAGCCGACTCTTCTAACGAGTGTCTTGTAATTTCCTGATCTACAGAAAACATGTCTTCTGACCCATTCAGTCTGGTCATTATGATGTTGTATCAGTGTGAGACATCTGTGTATGCAGTCATCTGGAAAACTCTACAACTGTTACCTTCCTTCTCTGTCATCGCCTCATCCGTGCAGTATTGTGGACCAACAGATCAGATACACATACACACACACAAACTCTTGAACAGACAAAGTGGGTATAACTGGGAGACATGCATGCTTGCACACATATAGAAGAGAATACTACAGGAAGGAAGGACTTACCTTATTTTTTCCAGACTATAAATAAAGAACAGTTAAGGATGCATGTCTGCAACATCTAACGTAAAATGATGTCATAATACGTGTAAGAAGAGATTTATCTTAAAAAGAACTACTGTTGTAAGAATTAGATACAGAAACTAAAAGCATTTTGTGTGCTGAAGTCACATTCACTGATTTATGATAAGCCTTCTTAGGTTTGTGCAACACAAGGATTCCCCTATACATTTTCTATCTTTATTAAGATACTTCATCTGAACAAATCCCAGTGATTATTGAACATGTCTTATTTTTTTTTTTTCTAAAACGAGGTTGGTTAAAACTTGTAACATCTCAAATTGCATCTATAGAAAACATGTCAAAAACATTTTAGAGAGGCAGTTTTTCCTTGAGGTTTGTGTTTAAAAATGTTAAAAGGAAAAACTGACCAATGCAGATAATGAATTTCTTACGTGTTATATTTTTGTATTGTGATAAAATTAAACCGTGCACAGGTTTGGTTAACTTTTGCGCAATATGAAGTCATAAAATACCAAATGTGTTTTATTTGTTTAAACTTAAATACACATTACAGAAGAAGAGAAAGTAAAAAATAAAATAAAATAAAATAAAAAGGGGAGAAAATTCAAACAGATTGCAATAAAGTTTAAGGTGTAGTGGAATATTCATGGGCACATGACCAAACCCTAAACTTATACTGAAGTGTACATACTAACAACTTCATTGTTCACAAAATAACAGTGAAAATGAGACAATCTGCTAATGATCGTTCATGCTGCTTGTAAAAAACAGAATCAAACAACAAGCTCACATTTATAAAAGCCTTTCTTCAAACAATGTTCAGTCAGGTCAGCTGGACAGTTTATTTTATTTATTTATTTATTTATTTTAGATGTTTCGCCCTCCATCCGAATGGGCTTCATCAGTCTGATGCGTCACAAACAAACTGTTTTCCCCACTAAGCAGTACACTCCTACAGTGGACCAACCAGTTTTATGGTGATAAGATGGTTTTTGGGGGAAGTCCTCTCTCCCGTCGACTCCTCCCAGGACTCTTTACCTGGACTATTGAGCATGAACCTTGATGTCTTCTTGAACCACTATAAACCACAATAAATAAATAAATTATTTCAAGAACTCATAAGCAGGTGTTTGCAGCTGGAAGAGACAAGAAACATTTTTAATTTAAATATCTTTATTTAAAATTTTTTTTTTTACACGTTTGTTGTGTAAAGATCTTTACACAACAAACATGTAAAAAAATAATAAAAACACTTTTCATTTCTCCTTTAAATGTAAAAAAGGTAAAGTGAAAAATACATTTAGACAAGGGTTATCCTTCTGATTTGATCCGATTTTTTTTAACCTGGAAAATAGCATCTATGCGTGTTTTACCCTGCACTTTTCAGTCTTTGTGACATTCAAGCTTTAAGATGCACAACTTTCTTTCTAATCTCCATATCACAGAGGAAAAAGCACAATGGTGACGTGTGAAAAACCTTCTTGTACACTCAGACTATTTAAAGAACAAACATTTTCTGTAAATATCCCTTCAATCAGTGTAAAGAAAATACGTGCAGAACACAACCACAAGCTGTCCTATAGTAAACCATTAAATATGGATTATAGTGGAACTACCCAGAGGTTCTCTCTCATGTGTTTAATATGGGGCTGTTCAGTCAGTGAGAGTGAGAGTTCACACACACACAGCTGTAATTAGCAGCTTAGGCAGACAGCCAGCTTCATAAACACACTCAGATATATGTGTGTTTGTGTGCACAAGCTCACGATGATGTGTGCATGTTTTTCTCTTGGACTGTGTTTCTGTGTGCATGTCGGTGCATACCTGAGCGTGTGTTTGTGAGCGTGCATGATTCACACAACCATGCGTGGGCTGTGTGTTTGTCTTACCTGTGCGATGATGATGGAGGGCAGAGGTGCTCGGAGACAGGCTGTGACGTGTACGTGCTTGTGTCTGTGTGTATGTGCGTGCGTGCATGCGCATGTGTGTTGGTTGATTGCTCTCTAACACCTGGTATTAGCTCTAGTAATCCTCACACCACATCATACTCACGCACCAGTCCCATGCAGATCACATTTAGCTTGCTCTCAGTTTAAGTGTTTCACAACCAGTTTGAAAAGGGGTGGTGGGGGCTGACTACAATAAAGAGCAATGGTTGACAAAGAAGTTGAAAACTCCAGCTAACATTATGTTTAATAAATGAAGTGCATCTCTTTAGAGTCTAGATTAGTACAAGTTTGTGCTACATTCAAGTAAAAAAAAAGTATTTTCTGCCTCTATTTTGAACACAAACAGCTCCTTAGAGACTCTGAGTGGTTTCAGGTTAGACAAACTTAAGTCCTGGTGTAACATTAAATAGTGCAGCATCATAAACATATGAATCAAGCATTTTATTTTAAGCTGGTGAATGTAAGATTTAAAAAGTGCATTAAATTATAAAAGCTAAAGTTATGTCATAAAAAGTTTTTTTTGTTGTTGTTGTCTTCTGGCGGTCTCTAATTAAATGATTGTGCTGCCAGTCCTGCTCAGAGGAGGTGAACCATGCAGCAGGATAGAGTACCACCAGGCTGTTATTCGATGCCACACTGATTTTACACGTCAATCAAAGTGACATGTGATGCAGTGTTTTAATTTATAATTACTTCCACTACACAGTTTTCACAGTTTTGTTCAGATTGATGTTGCCATGCACCAGAAATGTTCTGCAAAAATGTCACTTTAGTTGTGAGACAAGGAACATTCAAGGACAAGGAATATTATTATGACTTTTTTTTTCACTTTCTGGTACTTTATTTTTGTACCCTTAATGCATGCTTAAGTCTTTTTCGTTTGTTCTTTGTTTTTTAGCGAGTCAAATCGGTTCTTCTCATCCTGAGCATTTCATTGTACCTAACCTTGTGTTAACCTTGCATATGACAAATAAACAACTTGAATATTCTAATAGCTGCTGTCAGCAAAAAGCATTTGGAAGCATGTGTGATTTTCATGTTTGTATCTATCATTACTAACTTCCTAATTTTATTTATTGTTGTTCATGCAGAAATATGCGTCAGATATTTCTTTTTTTTTTACCATGCTAAAGAAACAAGCTCAAATTCCAACTGTTGCACTTACGAGCACAAAATAAAACTTCAGAAAATATTGTTGTTTGAGAGAAATTGTCTCAGCAACATACAAATCTCCTGGAGTTTGCACACATTTTTCTCTGCCTGTCGTTCTCTTTATGAATCAGTTTGCATCTACAAATGTCCTCCTTCATTCTGTCCCTCAGTCTGTCCATGCGGTCTTGTCCTCCCATATTGGATTTGCTCGATAAATAATTGATAGAGGAGGTATTTTGTAAAGCTAAAGGCCAGTAATCCTTGGTGTCAAATTCAAAATTAGTTATTTATCAATTATTAATGTCCCTGAGGGCAAGAGGTTAATCAGAGGAACTCTGAAACCATAGCTAGATAGAAGCTGTCAGACTCTATGTGATAGCTCTGTTTAGGCAGAAACAAAATCAAATTTTAAAAGTTTCACTTTTGGTTGAAAGTAAAGTTAAAGAATTGTGTTTTTTTTTTAACGGATATAAAAACACTTTTTTTTAATCGGTTGTATGACACAGTAAGAGGACACATGTTTTAAATCCTGCAGCCAGTCTTATGGCTTTTTTAATCTTTTAATTTCTTCCTTTTTGTTTAAAATTATTTAATTTCCTTGAGATGGCAGTTTAAAAATAACATTTTTCTGCTATTCCATGAGAAGACTGTTGGTTCCTGTGACAAATGTGGTCATATCTGTAGAAAAACAAGTGATGAAGACGATATATAGGTTTTTAATTTTGAGAAGGTGAAGCACACATTTTGTATTTTTGTAACAGTTTACAGAAGACGTTCCTAAATTTTCCACAGAGACTTACGTTGTAAAGGTACACAAACATCATGAATAACTCAATTAAACAAGAGTATAATGAGTGGAAAAATAGGTTACAAAAAAAAAGCTAAAATAGTTTGTTTGCAGTAAAAACGATGGCAACACCTAATCAACCATTTTCTACTTAAGTTCTGAACACAATAACAACTAAAGATACAATGTAGGCATCTGTATCCACAAGTCAGTGTTACTGTACAATAATTCAAGCTGTTTTTCTTTTGAAGAGCTAAAACATCTCTAATGTCACAAAATATATTTGATGCATAGAACTGTTCATTTATGTTACTGCTGAAACAGAAAACTAACCATTAGTATTTTTAAGAAGGTGATTTAGGTTCAAAGTTGCAGTATTGTACAAAGTAAACCATGTGACGGTAAAAGAAAAAAAGGTTTTACCAAGCCTAAACATAAAATGTATAAAACACATGATTTACTTAAAGAGAATTATAGACGTTTTTGTGTTCATTTGTTTCAGAGAACAGATAGCATGAATATTAAATAACACAGAGGCTCCAGAGTGCATGAAGACTCCCTCTGGGACATGAAGAGACAGACAACTAGATTGGAGCAAGGTAATGCTGAGAGACAGAGTGATGCGGGGAACAAAAGAGTTCCGAGCTGCCGTTAGTTTTCTTTCTGTTTTCTTGTTTCATCCCTTCTTTTGTCTGTTGGAGGACTCCAGAAGGCCCTGAGCAGCAGCTGGCAGGTAGGAAAAGAGGGATGGAGGGAAGGAAGGAAGCAGAATAAGTGAGAGGAGGAGGTGACAGTGGACAGGTGATGGACTGAGGCGAGTTAAGGTGCTGGATGGAGTGGTTTTATCTACAGGAAAACTGTATTTTAGCTGCATGCTACTAAAGAGTTTTGAAAACTGCAGAGTTTTGTCTGAAAAGTTGTATTACGTGCATGACATTCGTCTTTTGAATGAACCCAAAACTGTTTAGTAAATATAAGTTAAGAATAGTGGTGTTTATGAAACCTATGGATTCCAAAAAAAGCTAAGTCTGTTCCTCTGGACATTCAAAAAACAATTTTTGTTTTGTTTTTTGAATGTCCAGACTTGGCTTTTTTGGATTTTTCTACCTGGATCATTGAGCATGCATCAGGGTAAACTATGGATTCTTTTTCTTAACAACTCCCTCCCCTCACACACACACACAAACACACACACACTGGGTCTCAGTTAACCAGAGAGTCAATAGCCTGAAGACAGACAAGTGTGATTACAGCAGATACTGTTGCTCTCGATGCTCTCGCTGCTCTCGCTGCTCTCGCTGCTCTCGCTGCTCTCGCTGCTCTCGCTGCTCAGCGGTTTCTCTTGTTGTGTCTCTGAGAGACACAAAAAAACAGAAATGACAGAACAGGCCAATTGTTTGTTCTCTGTTTTCTGAACGCCTCTGTTCACTGAGCTGTCAGGTTGTGGTACAAAGCATAAAATCATAATTGCTGATAAAGTTTCTGTGTCTGATCAATATGCTGTATGATGTATTTAGCAGCACCTTAACAAGACATTACATAAATAAATGAAGCTTACTGTGTGGTTTTATAGTTATATATAACCAATCTGGACCACTCATACTTTGAGTTAGTTTTTTTTTTCAAGTGACACAGATTTAAACAGGTTTAAAGTAATAAATGTGTTTAACTAGGAGTTCATATGAAAACTATAAGGATAATGATATGAAAAGCAAAGAATAGAAAGATTAAAGGAAGGTAAATGTATAAATGTCTTTTAGTTTGTTTTTCATTCTACGATTTTTTTTTGTATTCCAGCTGTATTGAACAACTGTTTTTGCAGAGTTCTTGGTTTCTTTAATTTATAGAAATTAACCTTCACTGAGCTGCCCCGACTTACAGTATAGCTTTATACCATGGATTGTAACGCCTAGTTTGTGAGGTACAATAAGAAATTAAACTGTGACAAAATAAGATTACATCTTGACAACAAACACAACTTTTTCTTTTGCAATCCTTTTCTCCAGAGACATTACAGCATAAACTATTTCTTCTCCACACAAGGTCTTGAAAAGAGAAAGATGGAGTCTCATCCGGTTTAATGTACAGTACACCCACATTTACACACACACACACACACGCCACATGAACACA
>JBBPBX010030926.1:0-14389 GCA_038048925.1 Garcialebias charrua | reverse complement strand
ACACACACGCCACATAACACATTTTACACCAGTGGTGTAGTCAGAAAAGCTTGAGAATTTCAGTATACTCACTTAAAAGTGCCCAATGCTACATGACATATCATTAGGCACGTGTCATTGCTAACACATTCGGAACAGTTTATAGACACACTGAGTTGGTTCAAACAGTTTTTTTTAATATAATTAATACTTCTGTACTTTCTAATTAATACTCGAGCATGTTTTTGCTTTGCTATCATTTTATAATTTATAAAACATTCTTAATACAAAGCCAACTGTTGTACAAAGTTTGTTGTTCATTTATTCAAATATAAGCATCAGATACATTTGGAAATGTTCAATAAGCTTAAAAATCAGAAAAAAAAAACTGACGATTGCATTGTACTAACCAGTGCACTTCAGTTTCTGAGCACAGTATACCCAGTACAAAAATGTACACTACACCACTGATTTGAATGAGCACGTTATGCTGGTGTACACTGTTGTACTTATGCACACACAAGTAGTGTATGTAGGAAGTTTTAGCATGTAAAAAGTAAAAATCCAAATATATCCACACCATAATACTGTACTAGCAGAGAAACAGACTCAGCTGTAGACAAAAATGACGACTTGTCCCCAAGCAAGTCAACAGTAGCATCATCCATCCATCCATCCATCCATCCATCCATCCATCCATCCATCCATCCATCCATCCATCCATCCATCCAGCCAGCCATCCAGCCAGCCAGCCAGCCAGCCATCATCTCTACCCACTTTTTCCTTTTCGGGTCGTGGGGTTCACTGTTGCCCATGTCCCAGTCACTGTGCGAGAGACGGGGTACACACTGGTCAAGTCTCATGTCCATTACAGGGACACATAGAGACATACGACCATTATCACTCTCACCCTCAAGAAGAATTCAGAGTTACCAATCAGCCTAACATGCATGTTTTTGGTCTGTGGGAGGAAACCAGCTTGCCTGGAGAAACCCCACGCATGCACGGAGAGAGCATGCAGACTCCACCCAGAAAGGCCAGGATTTGATCCAACGACCTGCTCGCTGAAAGGCAACAGCTCTACCAACTGCGTCACCGTTCTGCCCAGTAGCGTAATGTCCCAGTCAAACAGATGACTGTGCCTGTATATCTCTACCAGTGCCAGTAGACTATTCACTTAGACCAGGCAGCTTCAACCACTCAATCACCCATTTATCTCTGCCTGTCTCATCACACACACACACACACCATCCTGACCAGGCAGATGGTTGTGCCACCCCTGCCAAGGCAGTGTAACAACACACTCTCACACACACGTACACAAATAAAGGGGAGGAGAACGTCTGTTTCAGCTGCCTTTCTTTGTCAAAGAGAGGCTGGCGTTGGCCGTGCCCTCCATCAGTCCATCATGCTGCCCTCTCCCTGGGTCACCCCCCTTCATCCCCACTTGTTACAGTTATAGAAGAATGAATCTGTTGGGAAGGGGAAAAAAATACAAAAACAAGAACAGAAACATTTCTCATTTGCATTCTGTCGTGTAATTTCTCGTAGTATTCTGTGGAGTGACATTAGCTCTTGGGTCATCTTACATTTGTTTTTATATGTGTATCAGTATGATGATACTAAAGGATAATGGGTCAAAATACCTTATGTATAAGCTTCACTTTCCCATCTATTTGCACATTTATATTTTTTGTCTTGCACTGTATATTTTGTCAGACAAACTCACTCACACTGAATGGCTTTGAGGCAGAGGGTGTCATCTTCTGGTGACTCTGCAAAAACAATGCAACGTTTTTTTTTGTCTTTGATGCGTTTGAAGAAAATCTACATGTTTCAATCATGTATTATTTAAAAACAAACAAACAAACAAAAACACCCAGCCATCCCTCTAAACCAGGGGTCTGCAACCTTTACAATCAAAAGAGCCATTTTGCGCCTTCGGTCACTAAATAAAAAGTGTTCAGAGCCGCAACATGCTACAACTGTGGTTATCAACGGGTGGCCCATGGACCACTTTAGCTTTGTTAAAAGGGGCTTTTGTGACCACTAGGGATGACATTATAAAATAACTAATAATTTCTATTTTTAAAATTTAAGACAAATAGAAAAAAATATTTTAAAGAGGGTTTTTTTAATTAATAAAAACTATGAACTATGCAAACCTAGTTTTTTTTATTGTGAAAAAAAGATTTAAGTATAGAAATAAAAAAGTCAAAGTCAAAGTCAAAGTCAACTTTATTGTCAAAACTGCAATATGTACAGGACATACACAGGATTGAAATTGCATTTCTCTCTGTCCCTCGGTGCAACAGTAAACATTTAAACCCTAAAACACTAAAACATTTAATAAACATAAGCATAAAATGAAATAATAAAAGTGTAATACTTTTATTACTTTTATTACTTACTTTTATTTTATTTTTATTTAATACTTTTTTAAAGCATAAAGTTAAAGTTTTACTCCTTGTACTTGTTCAAATATCCACATATTTGCATATAAAATGACACAAAAACTGCTAAAACTAGTCTTTTTTTGTTGTTGTTGTTATTGTTTGTATAACAACCAATTCAGTTTTGGTCATAGCTTGAAAGAGCCGCTGCAGAGGGACCAAAAAGCCGCATGTGGCTCCAGAGCCACAGGTTGCAGACCCCTGCTCTAAACGATTATTTTACCATGCCATGGTTCCGCACTTGGCTCTTTGACAATGTAGAACGTCGAGTCATGCTTTGGTCCTCACATTACCAGGTGAGAAACTATGACGAGGCAAAGCTCTTAAATCTTCAGCTGTTGATCAGGAGATACTTTTGAAAAACTTCCAACACATTTTCATATTGGACTGGAAGTATAGATGCAGTAAAATGAATGAATGGGGGATTATTTGGGGGCCTCTTGCAGCTGTCGCCGTGCTTTACCCCGAGGCGGCGCACACACCCAAACACACGTACACAGTGCAAATACAGAAGCCAATAGGGTTTACAACTAGCACATAAATCACCTTTTTAACAAAGAAACTGACAACTAATCTCAACGGGCGAGACAGATCACTGTAAGAATAAATGGCAGTGCACCACGGAGCATCTGGGCATGTCGTATGTGCAGTTTGCTGTGCACGGGTTACTGCTTGAGCGTGGGTGAGAAACACAACTTCACTCTGAAAACACAGATTTTTTCTGAAACTAACTGTACTCTTATTTTTGTACCCCCCCCCAAAAAATGCACACAGTCATCCTTATCCCTGATTCCACCGTACGAATCAAAACATCCTTGTAGATTACCCCACACCTTAATCTCCTCTTAATTCTTTAATGTCTTCGTCAAAAGTACAAGCCAGCAGAACCCAGATTAGATTAGCTCCCATTTGAACAACAAAGCATTGCAAGCATCCATAAGTACATAATAAAAGATATCTAACTCGCAGTAAAATAAAATTCAGTCAAAATACTGAGTCAACCACTTGCTTCATATCTGTGAGTTTAATCCAACGTGATTACACCGTGTCGGGGATGTAAGGTGGTTTGTAAATGCAACACAAAATATTCAGAATGCAAAATATATGCAACATGTTATTAAGTCGCTAAACTGTAAATTTACATTAGAAATTATTGAAACGGTTAAACAAAAGTAAACACGTGTCCACAAAATTATGTTTATTCCAGAGAGCCTTTTTGCTAGGGAGTAATTGATGACTGTCCAGATGGAGTTTAAAGATAAAATATTATTTGATAACAGAACCAGCTCTAGAAGTTTTGGAGCAAAACCCTTTCCTGATGACATCTCAGGTGATCGTTGTTCCTTAAACAACACATCCATAACCCTAAACCACTGGAGAACTGCAGAAAGCCACAGATGCCTTGATCCAGCAACGTTCAGTGAATTTTGGTTTTATTTCATGTATTTTATATACTATTTCTTACACAGAAATAAAAAATTCCAACAATGAGGTCAAACATTTACAGATATTGTTGAGTTTGCACATATCTACACAGCAGTGCTGAGTTTTTGCATTTATGTGTGTGCGTGCACAGCTAAAG
Organism: Garcialebias charrua; assembly: GCA_038048925.1. Lineage (NCBI taxonomy): Eukaryota > Metazoa > Chordata > Actinopteri > Cyprinodontiformes > Rivulidae > Garcialebias > Garcialebias charrua. The sequence continues at coordinate 10,375 of JBBPBX010030926.1, read as the reverse complement.
TTCGTCAGAGACATGACCAGTAAACCAGTCAACAAAGGGGTTCGGTTCTGGTGGCGTGGTCTCCTCTGTCTATCTCAGATGGAGTATGTTACTACTAATGCCTTCTAAGATCCCTGCGACGCTGTCCCAGAAGTCCCCCCTACAATCCTCTTTGCTCTTTGGGTCCCTAAGCACCTTGGTGCACTGAAGGTGGCTTGCTGAGGATTGTCTTAATCTCTCTTTTTCGTTCAGAAAAGGGCTAAACCAAGCCGTCACTCTCCCTATCACTCCAAATACCAGTCGGTTACAAGGCGGCTATATATTTTTCCTGCACTCTTCCTTTTATCTCTTCCTTCACGTTTCCTGTTTCTTCTCCTGGATCATGACTCTACATTTTGGTTTGAAAAAAAAAATGAAAAAAGGGCAACACAAATAAACAGACTGCTGTAGGTTTTAACATGTGCAGGAAAGACAATAGGAATGATAGTGTGTGTATTTTATGTGATCAAGTTCATTCAACCTTTATTTGGGCAGGTTAATCTCATTGAGCCTTGAGGACGCATTTACAAGAGAGACCTGTCTACAAACAAAGAATGATAACAACAGCAACAGTAGAATTTTCTTGGACAATCAACAATAGACAAACATAAGAGAGGCATAAAGATTTTTTTTTACGTTAAAACAAAGATGTCAAAGTAGCAAAAAAGACAGATTATAAGGCAGATGTAGAAAATCCATAACAGGAACATGTCTGCATTGGTTTTTGGCAGGATTCCAACAGATTCTTAAAGCCATTTAGAGAGGTCAAGGTCGAGATCTTCAGATCTTTTTGTAAGATATTCCATAAAGCAGGAGCAGAGTAGGAGAAGGCCCTTTTGCCAAGTTCAGTTCTCACTGATGGAACATTGCAGGTGATCATGTCCTGAGAGTGCACGCTGTAGCTGCACTCATGCAGAGACATGTAGGAGGAGATGTATGAAGGCAGCAGACCAAGAAGTGATTTAAAGATGAAAATGTACCAGTGGAAGAGTCTGTGTGAAGTTAATGATGTCCAGTTAACCAGTGAATACAGGGTGCAGTGGTGGGTACGATAATCACAGCCAGTTATGAATCTTAGTGCACCATGATAGACAACATCCAACATCTGCAGGGTGCTTGTAGGAGCATTCATGTAGAGAATGTCACCGTAATCAATGGAGGGAAGGAAAGTCACAGATACAAGGCGTTTCCTAACATTCAGAGTTAGACATGATCTATTTCTGAAAAAGAAACCCAGTTTAACTTTCAGTTTCTTTACTAGGTTTTCCACGTGGAGTTTAAAAGAGAGATGCAAATTGACCAGGATACCCAAATATTTATAGGAATCAACAAACTCAATAGGGACACCATTTGAGGATAAAATCAGAGGAAGAACTGCTGGGACCGACTTCCTGTTTGAAAAAAAGCATCCCTTTGGTTTTATCAGCATTTAGGACAAGTTTGAGACGGAACAAATCTGACTGGATGATGTCAAAAGTGGATTGCAAAAGCTGGAAAGCCTTAGCAACTGTTTTAGCTCGACAATAAACAACTGTGTCATCAGCATAGAAATGTAAGGATGCATCAGGGATGCTCTGACCTACATTACCTATGTAGATTGTAAAGAGGGTTGGTCCTAAGACTGAGCCTTGTGGTACACCATTGTTGACTGAAAAATAACTGGAAGAAGTACCATTATGTTGAACACATTGCCTCCGATTGGAAAGATAGAAAACCAACCAATGGTGTGATCTGAGAAACTGATTTCTGAGAGCTTATGACACAAGGTAATAATAATAATAATAATGAATTCAATTTATACCACACTTTTCATTAATAAAAATCTCAAGGTGTTATGATCCACAGTGTCAAAAGCTTTAGACAGGTCTAGGAAAAGAGCAGCACAATAATCCTTAGCATCCAATGCTTCATCAACATCATTAAGAACCTTCAGTGAAGCAGTGGTTGTGCTGTGTTTTTTCCTGAAACCAGGTTGACAGAGAGGTAATATGTTTAATGAGTCCAGATAATTTTTATTTGAGAATTTATCAGTTTTTCTAGAACCTTGGTTAAAATGCAGAGTTCAGAGATTGGTCGATAGTTTTTCAGTGAGTTGGGCTCACCTCCCTTCAGCAAAGGAAGAACAAAGGCTGTTTTCCAAGCATCAATCAAGTACAAGTGACTTAAATCTTTGATTTGAAAGAACGTATCAAGAAACAAGTGGAGTTGTTAAAATTTAAAAGGCTCTGCTTCCTTCCAATGAGAACTAAAAAACACACTAAAGCCGTGTGCATAAAATAAATTGGGTTTTGGCCAATAAATCTTTTTATTTGTCAGTTCAGAAACATATTATTGTAAACACAACACCGTTTCTAGAAACATAATATACAATATATTTTACTCAAATGTCTGGGGTGAACTTTGTGGGGGCCTAAGATGAATCTATGGTGGCCAAGGCCACCATTTGCCACCCATCATTGCACCTGGCCGAGTATAAAATTGCTCCCTCCAGATCTGTCATTCTGCACTGCCTCTTTCAAGCAAAAAATAAAAATAAAAAAATTAATCAATTAAAAAAATTACAGTACCTTCTACTTTTTCATTTTCATTTTCATTTCATTTATTAATTCATTCATTTTAAAATACAAAAAAATGTTTACAATAAAAATCACAATTAATACACAAATCAAAATGAAAAGAAGCAGAAGAAGAATAAATCTTATAATGTCTGCTCCTTTTTTCCCTCAAAATATTTAAGACAAAATATAATATAAAATAAAAGCAATACTAAAAAAAATATGTCAGCTCAAACAGCAGTTTCTTTAAATTAAATTATACATGATCATATATTTTCAAAAAACTAGTTTTAACCCTTCTCTTAAATATACACAGAGATCTGATTTTTTTAAAGTCATCCTCTAAACCATTCCATAAACTTATACCCTGGATTGAAGTACATCTCTCTTTCAAACAGGTTTGAAATTGTGGCTTCATAAACAGTTCTATCCCCTTTAAAAAATAATAACTCTCTCTTTTAACAAAGTTAATTTGAATGTTAGAAGGTAATATGTTTTTGTGGGCCTTATACATAAATATTAAAATGTGATAATCAACCAATTCATAGAATTTCAAAATTTTCAATTTACAAAACAATATATGTGATGGATGGGTGTAATCTTTTCTAGTGATAATTCTTATAGCTCTTTTTTGTAAAATAAAGACCGGATTTGTGATTGTCTTACAAGCTTTACCCCAAACTTCAATACAGTAAATCAAATGAGGAAGAATTAATGTATTATATAACAAAAACAGGGCTTTGTCATTAAATAACTCCTTCACTTTATATAGTATTCCAATAGATTTTGAGATTTTTGTTCGTAAGTAATTAATGTGAGTTCTCCATGACAGCTTGTCATCAATGATGACACCCAAAAATTTCACCTCACTGACTTTACTGATCTCAATACCATTTACTTTAAGTGAAAGATCACCATCAGTCTTCATATTACTGAATATCATGTAATTTGTTTTCTCTAAATTCAATGACAGTTTGTTTTGTTGAAACCAATGTTGTATTCTTTCAAATTCTGTCTGTACTATGTTCAACATTGTTTTTATATCTTTTCCTGAATAAAAAAATGTTGTATCATCAGCAAATAAAATACATCCAAAAAGTTCTGATACATTAACTAAGTCATTCACATATAAAGTAAACAACTTAGGTCCTAGTACGGAACCTTGAGGGACTCCACATGTAATATTACCAAATTTAGATCTTATCTTTATGCACATGTATCCATTTATTATTCTATTTTCACCTCTGTTTTTTACCTTATTTTCATACAGTTCAGCATAGGATGAAACTGCCCTACTTAGTCCCAGAACTTGTGCCTGGTTGCCAAGTTGATGTTTTACAACATTTAATCACATTTTACATATGAAACAGAAAACAGTTTCCCTCTTTGATTAGTTTTTAAACTGTTGATGGTTTTCTTGCTACTTTTGCATCAGTTTTGCGAAGCTGAAGTTACAGACTTTTTTGTTCAGGTCACTTTAAGGTTGCACAAATCATTTATAAACACAATAAAGTTTAAAATCAGCAACAACAAACCATTGTTTATTTTCCATCATAACCAGCAAATCCTGTGCCTGTCGTTTCGTCTCCTGTGTTTTGGCATTTTTTGGGATGTTTTTGGCAGAGCTGCTATTAGCCTTCTCGCTAATCCCCTCAGAGAATCAACTCATTAGAACATTAATCACTGGATTCTAATTACCTCTGTCTCATACGGTTTCTAATTCAGGTACTTAGACGAGCCAGCCCTCTCTGAAGCCACAAGGGAAAAGTTACAGTAAATCAAAAAATAATAATAATAAAAAATTCAAATTGCTTTAATACAGTAGAAATCTTGTATTCTTAGAAACATTCCTGTTCAGCAGGTGATTGTGTTTCATTGTGTTGAGAATAACTCGCTGTGGTGACCCCTGAACTGGAGCAGCCAAAATAATTATTTAGTATTTCACAATTAAAAAGATTAATTAAGAGAACAGTCAAAAAAGTACTTAAATAAAAAAGCTTTCACATCAAACATTGAATACAACCTTGATATTATTTCATTAATTAAAAAAAGTGGCAATACACTTTCAGGTTGACATAAATATTTTTTGCACTTTTTTTTTTTTTACATAAATATTTTTTGCACATATGCTCTGAAATTGGTTACATTCTATTTACATAACCAGTCAGTGGAATAATCGAAACATTCCCAGTGGAAAAAAAAAAAATAGATACATTTTTGATGCCACCAAGGTACAATTACTACACATTTTTTATTTTAATTAAGAGCAACTTCTTCTATTTTAATTGTTTCAAAACAATGTGAATTCAATAATTAAATACTATTTAATAAATTGTTTTGAAGTTCTTTAAAAATGGAATGTAACAGGACAATGTTATTTATGGGGTAGAGGTAGTGTAGCCGACCTGGGACCAGAAAGTTGTGGTTCAACTCCCCGCCATTCCTGCATGTCGTGGCGTCCCTGAGCAAGACACCCAATCCCCAATTTGCTCCCTGGGCACCCAGAAAGCTGCCCACTGCTCCAACTGGGTGTAACAGTGTGATGGGTTAAATGCAGAAAACAAATTTTGTCATTGTATGGAAACACAAAGATGACAACACATAGCACTTGTTTTTTCTATTCTTTTATCAAACGTGTGATCACTTGTGGAGAATATTGATGTGAGCAATTTGTGTTGCTGTTTAAAATAATGACTATTTCCCAGTTTAAAAACCTGCTTGTCATCTTTCTACCTTATAATTTTGAATGTTTCAGGAAAAAAAAATCATATGGGATTCTGAGTTTTCAATTACCTGTCAGATTAAGACAGAAGAGCACCACCTGCTGAACCCACTTCACTCCCTTGAACTCTTAGTTTCAATTTCATGTTTATTTTGTGCCACTTTAAAAATCAAATTCATGCAGATTGGGATTTTTGTAATTCAGAACGCTGCAAAAATGATTACATTTTGTGTCAGCGGGGCATTTTGCCAACTTTTATAAGATGTGTGTGCATGTTTGAAAGGGAGAGAGTGTGTGTGCACGCCTGCGTGTGTGTGTGTCAGCTGGGAGGACACTTCCTGCAAACAGGCCGGAGCAGGTCCTGGCAGCTAGGGGAGGAAGGAGGATGGCAGTGAGCCGTGGAGGTGCAGCTCCTTCAGAGTCCACGGGACCACACAACAAGACAACACACTCCCTCCTCCTCTCCTTTTTTCTGTCTTTCTTTCTTTTTTCACTCTATCTTTGTGTGTGTGTCTCTCTCTCTTCTATTTTAAGTGGAAACAGAGTTTGAAAAGCAGCAAGTTTTCATATTCTGAGTGCTTCACTACTGATTGGACTTGATACCCCAAAGTCTTTACTTGGCTTAACACTCTAAAAGCATCACTTTAAATTTTAGGTGTTTGTGTGTGGGTGTGTGTGTGTGTTCTGGGTGGAACTTTTTAGCTGTCACCTACACAGAACCTATGATGCAGGGTCTTAGTGGTTTCTTCTTACGGCTGAGTGCACAGGACACACACACACGTGCGCAGCAACACACACATACACACAGCGTTGACAGGTGGAGGTAAACGAAGCAGAACTCTGCTAATCCACCTCTGCCTGGGAGAGACCAAGCAAGAGGTGAAGTAAAAAAAAAAGAAGTGACGTGAGGGGTAGCAATGCTTGCTTGAACACAACAATCGCACTAAATGACACATGATTAGAAATGTGATGTGTAGTCACCTACAAAATACCAGACAACTTCAAACCCCAAGGTTGGAAGTGTATGAAAAACATCCAAAATAAAAAAAGATGGTTCCTACATTTACTTTTATTTATGATCTAATGCTTCATGCTTTGCTTTATTGTCATTACATTTTTTTGGGGTCAATTTTTATTACCGTATTTTCCGCCGTACACGTCGCAGCACCCTATAAGTTGCATCAGTCCAAATATGTCTAATACAATCCAGAAATACGCCGTTTCGCTGTATACGTTGCATCACCGCTGACAACCCAGAAATGTTGGCCGGTGTTGTGCCAAAAATCCATTGGCTGCCAACTGGTGGTCTCAGGAGTGTGCACGCGAGGACTTTAACAAGAATTTAACAAGATTAACAATTAAAAATAATCATTTGTTTGATCAAAATTATAGCAAAGGTGTGTCTCAGTCTAACTTTTCCTTAATCAATGCACTTTGACAGTCAAATCAGTTGCATTTCAAAAGCAATACGTGGAAGTAAGTGCATGCACGGGAGGACTCGCTGTGCATTTCTTCAAAATTTAACAAGAAAACACTTAAACATTTATTTGTTTGCTTGAAATTATAGCAAAGGTGTGTCTCAGTTGAACTTGTACTTAATAAAATAACTTTAACGGTCAAATCAGCTACATTTCAAAAGTATTCACTGCCTTGGTGCTCTGGGAGCACGTGTAGCGTAGTTGATTCTGCGTTGTTTCTTGTGGAAAATAACAGCCAGACGACAGCTGATTTGAAGACTCTTTTAATGCTCCTGCATTCAAATAGCAGAAGAGTCATCAAAAACTGAAAGTTATGCACCATAACTCATGTTCCCTGAAGGAAGTGAACGAGGTGCAACATACTTGCTATGGGAATTGCGCCCCCGCACGATTATCTGAAGGAATATACTCACGCCTTTACGGCCAGGGGCGTCAGCGCCGCGCCAGAGGCCCTGCCCTCTGGGTACTTAAAGGGGACCACACATGCAAAAATTCACTTTTTAATGTTTTTTTTACTCAACTTTGGGTATTTACTTCATAAAAAAACAGTCCTAAGGCCAAAAAAATGCACCCAGTGGTTTATTTACTCTAAGTAGATTTATTTTACTGTGATAAGATACGTTTCGTTTTAAAATACTCTCGCATGTGACGTCACAAGCGAGAGGACAACCCACCCCAACCTGAGTCCAGCCCCTCACCTAGCAACCCCTGGTTAGGCTCAACCCACTTCTGTATTAAACACATGACTGTTGTTTTTCATGATTTCATCTCATCTTTTGTTTATATGTTCTTAATTTCATGTGTACAGCACTTTGTTGCAGCTGTGTTTTTTTAAATGGCTTTATAAATAAAGTATAATTGTTATTTTTATGTTTTAGTTCAATTTTTAGTGTATTTGCGATCGCTCCCAACGCGCAGCCGGCAAAAATTAAACGAGCGGACCCCCGGCGTAGGGACCCGCGGCAACGGGACCCTCTTCTGGCGATGGAGCGGAGCTTCAACTGTACAGCCTCGCTGCTGCCTCGAAGCAGCCTCACAGCAGCGAGGACCTTCTCCTTACGGATTAATTTACGGGAGACACTTGGTGAACTTTGTGTGTCTTGACTGGAACAGCGATAACTCCCAAAATCGCCGCGTGCAACGAGCGGAGCTGGCGAACACCGGAAGAGGAACAAGCTAACATTAGCATCGGATTCGGGTGGTCTCATGCTAAAAGGAGCAGCAAATTGCGGCGCGCTCAGACGGGTTTCGGTAAGTTATCTTAAGCTAGCACTAACAGTAAGTCAAATGAGTAATAAAAAAAGAGCTAATTTTAAAACAACAACACATTACAGATACTGGCTGTTACAGAGGGCGTAAACAGATCTTTGAAGGGCGTGGACTTCAGAACTTGTATCAGAAACCGGTCGTTCAAAACGAAAGTTAAAAATGGCAGAATTAAAAAGGGTATAATTAATTATCTAAGAATTATTTTGTGTCGGCGGCCCTGGTGGGTGTGGGCTGTTGGTTCTGCTGTTGGCGGCCCTCGGGGCCGTGTCCCTCTCTGGTCTTGGCTCAATGGCCTGGCGGTCGGAGAGGTGTTTCTTTTTCCTCGCTCCTTGGGTGGACCTTGGCGAGCTGGGGGGGTACGCAGGGTCAGCGGGGGAGCTGACTCGCTGTGGGAGCACTGTTCCTGCAGATATTTTTCTCCCCATCCCTCAACACGCACCTCCGCCCTCTTCATCTTAAATTAATACATGTAGGGAATTTGAGTCTCGGGTGTGCTGCAATGGTTCTACATCTCTGTTGTTCAGAACACCTGGGACTCAATTTTATATACACTTTAGACATTCATTCATAAACTTCTTCATAAAAGTCACATATAGGGAATGGATTGAGCACTATGGCTATGGGTGGCGGGATGACACCAATCTCACCCCCATGCCTATGCTCACTCAACATTATGCATTTAGACAATTAGGGCTTGGGTTAGAGTTGGAGTGGAGGGGAAACTGGTACAATGCCAGCCTTTGCTCCTTCTCTTTCCTTTTTAAGTACACTTTAGAACAACACTCACCAACAGTACATTTGGGGACGGGGGTGTGTGTATCGGGGTCTTGATTTGTTAATTTCAATTTTATTTATTTATGTATTTATTTATATATATATATATTATTTATTTATTTTTCTCTTACCCCCCTGGTTGCCTGGCGGACATTCTGGGGGTGGGCCGTCAGGGGTTGTGCTGGGGTGTGGGGGGGTTCGGGGCCTGCGGGTTTGCCGTGGGCGGGACTGGCAGTGCGCTCCCCCTGGGGCTGCTTGGGCTCGGGTGTCCTGTCCTGTCCTGTCGGCGGGGCGCGGGGTGGGCCGGATCTTGGATGTCTGCTACTCTCCACCCCAGAATGAATGGGCCTACCTCCTGGGTTTGGATGTGGGCTGCCCCATGTAGGGAGCAGGTACATGTCTTGGACCTGGGGGGTATAGAGTGTGCTTCGGGATTATGAATGGAGCGTGTCGTTATTGTTTGTCTTTCTATGACTGAGGGTGAGGATGAGGGTGGGTCTGAATGAGTGTGTCTGTGTATGAATGTTTAAGTGTCAGGCTGGGACTTGGACTGCCCCCTCTCTGATACTTCTGAGGCTACCTAGTGTCGCGCTCTTGCCACGTGGCCCCCTGGTGGGTGTTCCTCTGCCTGCGGGCGTGCTTGGGACCCTCACTATCTGGGGCTGGGCGCTTGGGCGTTGGTCGGCTCGGCCTGGTGGCTGCCTGGTGGGGCTCGGGTCCTCTGGTCCTGTCGGGTCTGGGCCTGAGGGGTGGGCGTCCCCGGTGCCCGAGCATCGGTGACCGGCCCTGGGGCTACGTCGGTGCAGCGGGCTCTGGCGGGGGCCTGTGTATTTGTCGCTGTTGACCCCGGGGGGTCATTGTGTGTGGTCCCTGGTGGGGTTCGTCCGGTTCTTCCCCTTGGTCGGATCTGGGGAGTGGACGAGTGGCTCGTCCTGTTCGGGTGGTCCTGGGGACTCTGGGCTCGGGGTCCTTCCTGGGGTCTTGGGCTTTGATCGCCCTTTCGTCTGTCTCGGGCTTTGGGGGGACAGATCTCTGATGCTTCACAATCGCTACTAAATGTTCTATTGGAGGAACCTTATTCACTTATGCATGCTCACAACCACACACAAATGGATGTAGGGATGTATATGTAGATATATGTAGATGGGTATATAAATGAATATAAATATATATGTATATATACTGTCTATATATTTGTAGGTATGGGTATGTTTATATATAGAAATCTAATGCAAGGTCATGAATATTATCAGTCTTTATGCTTGTATGTTTCGTTGCTGTGTTCTGTCATGTGCTTTGCAGGATAGTGGACGGAGGTTTGGTGTGTTCGCCTTGTGCTCTTTTTGTGGATAATTGTTGTTTTGTTGTCTCACTTTCTCTTTTCTTTCTTTCTCTATAAAAAAAATAAAATAAAAAAAAATAATAAATAATAAATAATAATAAAATAAAAAATATATATATAATAATAATAAAAAATAAAAAAAATAAAAAATAATACATATTGGAGTGAGAGGATGGCTATAAGGTGTGAAGGGAGGCCATCTATAAATGGAAAAAAA
>JBBPBX010030925.1:10898-34868 GCA_038048925.1 Garcialebias charrua | reverse complement strand
TGACTAGTTGTTGCAGTTTGTTGTTGTTATTGTTTACTGTTTTGTTGTCTGTACTTTATATGTTCTGTCTGGAACAGGTCTCTCTTGTAAATGAGTCCACATGGCTCAATGAGGCCAGCCTGTAAAAATAAAGGTTGAATGAATGAAAAACCAACAGTGAATGTCATTAAAGCAAAATGAACAGAAGTCATGTTCACCAAAACACCAGTCTCTTCTTTATCCTGGAGTCTGTGTCGTTTTAATAGAAAGTGGTCTGTACCTCTGGGTGTAGGAGTCTGTGCTGCTTGGAGGACAAAGGTCTGGGAGGAAGGGGAGTGAGGACTCTGGTTTGTGCAGCTTTTTAATCTCTGCAGGAGCGTCAGCTGGCGTTGACAGAGCACAGGCACCAACTAGACTGGAATATTAGTGGGGGGGCTTTGTACTTCTGAAAAACTTCTATACAGACATTTTCTTCTTCCTTCCTGACTGTGTGTTGTGTCTTCATTTGAAAATGCCTCACCCAAATGACTCCTGGCCTTACCTTCATTCCTTCACCGTTTGGTGTTCCTCCAGACCTCCAGCCTTAAATCTGAGATCACACGGGACGATGTGTTGGTTGATGAAGCTGCGTGTCCACTGCATGCTGCCTTCCTGCAGGCATGCATACGAAGCCAGCTGCATGGTCTTCAACTTGTATCTGCACTAAGTGAAAGCAGAGAGTTGACGGGAAATGTTCGTGTTTGTTGTGCAGACAAGAAGATTTGGCTCTTTCTCCTTTGGCTGCAACGTTTTTCTAAAACAGGCAGATATTTATAGTAGGTGGTGTCTCTTTAGCTGTTTACATTTGTGCTACAGTCTCCATGTTACACTCTGATACCACACACACACACACACACACACACACACACACACACACACACACACACACACTGCTCCTCCTGCAGGGAAACAATGTCAGGAAGTACATTAGCGGGACTTTTCATTGTATCTCCCCATACGTCCATTCTTCCTGAGCTGGGTGGGGGTTCTGACGAGTCGGGACAGACTGAAGAGTCCGCTGGTGCTGAGGTGGTGGAGGTGGTGGTGGTGGGGCTGGATCCGTCTGGAACGAGCCAGTCCGACCTTAAATCCTGCAGCCTTCTGCTGTCACAGCTCTGTGGACAGCGTCTCCTTTAGCTGATCTTTGGTCAGTTACAATGTGACTCTGGGGAAACGACTGATCCCACATAAGCTGAATGGACTGTTTCAAGTCACAGAGGGCACTGCTTGCAGGAGGAATCCCTGGACTCGGAGTGGCGGCCTCTGTGGTCGTCTCATTGTGACAGAAACAATAGTGAGGCAGGAGCTGGTTCCAGACGTGTGACTCTGGTGATATTTTCTCTTTGGCTCTGCCTGTAATGCAGACACTGTGTGCACGCAGCAGTTATGTTGACCTGCCTCTGTCCCTGTGTTTAGGTTTGTCATCATCCAGACTGCCAGGACCTGAACAACAAAAACCCGATTCATCTGTGTGAGTCATGTGACTCACGCTGCCATCAGGAGAGCGCAGGCAACATGCACTTTGATCGACACCCTCGATTCGACTTACAACCTCAAGGTAGATGATTGCTTTATTTGGTGCTCCCCCTCTGGGGCGATGAAGTCATCCCCATTACCTCATTACAGAACTTCACTGTGAAATATCACGCACATGGGGTTTAATGTCTATATAAGGCTGGTGATGTCACTATTTGACTGTTTCACAGTCCTAAAGAAACTGATTGATGCTGATAAAGAATTTGGTTACACGTGAAGAGATGAGGTGGAATCAGAGCAGAAGCTGGAGGTTTTCAGAATCCATGTTCACACACACACACACACACACACATGAAGGTGCTGTTCTTTTTTCATTCAACCTTTATTTAGGCAGGTTAATCCTATTGAGCCTCGAAGACTCATTTACAAGAGAGACCTGGTTTCAACAAAGAATGATGACAACAGACTTTCCTTTGACAATCAACAATAGACGATCATAAGAGAGAGACATACAGATTTTGTATTTTTTTTACAAGTTAAAAAAAGATGTCAAAGTAGCAAAACAGACAGATTATAAGGCAGATGTAGAAAAATAAAAACAGGAACATGTCTGCGTTGGTTTTTGCCAGGAGTCACACAGATTCTTAAAGCCATTTAGAGAAGTCAAGGTCGAGAGCTTCAGATCTTTTTGTAAGATATTCCATGAAGCAGGAGCGGAATAGGAGAAGGCCCTTTTTCCAAGTTCAGTCCTCACTGACGGAACACTGCAGGTAATCATGTCCTGAGAGCGCACGCTGTAGCTGCACTCACACAGAGACATGTAGGAGGAGATGTATGAGGGCAGCAGACCAAGAAGTGATTTAAAGATGAAAATGTACCAGTGGAAGAGTCTGCGTGAGGTTAATGATGTCCAGTTAACCAGTGAATACAGGGTGCAGTGGTGGGTACGATAATCACAACCAGTTATGAATCTTAGTGCACCATGATAGACAACATCCAACATCCGCAGGGTGCTTGTAGGAGCATTCATGTAGAGAATGTCACTGTAATCAATGGAGGGAAGGAAAGTCACAGATACAAGGTGTTTCCTAACATTCAGTGTTAGACATGATCTGTTTCTGAAAAAGAAACCCAGTTTAACTTTCAGTTTCTTTACTAGGTTTTCCACGTGGAGTTTAAAAGAGAGATGTGAATCCTGTTCCTAATCACAGAAATCTAATCACGTGTCAAACTGCAGCCTGCTGGACAAATATGGTCCTGGTTTACATTTCATCTGGACTCCAAGATGATATTTTAAATGTTTTAGACCAGACCCACCAGTCTCTGACAGTCTATTACTTTTGCTTCAAAAACGTGTCCATTACATTTTGTATGTTCTCAGTTCTACATAAACATCAACTGGAAAAGGTTATTCATATTTCTGCATGAATAAGTTGTCATGTTGCATCTGAAGCCAAGTAATTTCAATATGTACATGTGTTTTTCAATGAAAATGAGCTGAGCGTTGGCTTGGAGGACCAGTGGTTAATTTCTCCCCCGTGTGTAACGGAGTTTGATGTTCTTGCTCTAACTGATGGAATACAGTACTTGTATTAAACAGTGAGTGAAGGCCTTCAGCAGGGCCCAGTGGCTGAACATGTGAGTGGGTGGTTTTCAAAGGAACTGGGCTTGTGTTCACTAAACGTGCAGGGTGTCTTTCAAAGCCCAGGTGTTGAGTTCCTTCAGGTTTCTTTGTTCACTTTAATACACTGCTGACAAACACACCTGTGTTTCCAGCAATCACTACTGTGAGTTTTACTGTTTACTGTACTGAGGAAAACCAAGTTTATTCAAGGTTTGGGTTTAGTTTCCTCCAGCTCTTTTCAATATTTATGTTTAGAAAGATGACAGGAAATTAGACCAATAAAACCGATGCAAATTTTTTTTAAATTTCATATTTAAAACACAAAAAACAATTTTACAAAACCACATGATAAAAGTAAACGATACATAAAATTAAAGGTAGCAGAAGAAGAAAAAAATCGTATCATATCTGCCCCGTCTATAAATCAAAATTAACTCATAATATTAATTAAAACAACAATCTTCTATGAATAATATAAAATAACAAATAACTAATCCAATTTTCCAATATATATAGTACATTTGAGATAAACAAATTTATATGTATCTTTTCAAAAATTTAGTCTTAATCATTTTCTTGAACATAGGCATCGTCTTTACTATTTTAACATCATTTTCCAAACCGTTCCACAGACTTATTCCCTGAATTAAAGTAGTCCGACCCTTCAAACTAGTCCTGTACTGTGGTTTTACAAAAATGTCCATTCCCTTAAGATTATAAGTACTTTTCCTTTTTACAAAATGAGTTTGAATGTTTGGAGGTAGCGTGTAGTTCTGAGCTTTAAACAATACTGTACTAAAAGAATATTGTAGTCAACCAAATCATAAAACTTCAATAATTTCAATTGATGAAATAAAATACTAGATGGATGACAGTAATGCTTTCTTGTAATAATTCTTAAAGTTCTTTTCTGTAAAATAAAAACAGGCCTAGTTATAGTTTAACATGCAGTTCCCTAAATATCTGTACAATAAATTAAATATGGCACTATAATTGTATTATATAGCAAATACAAGGCTTTATCATTCAATAAATCCCTAATTCTCTGCAATGGACTTAGGAAATTAGACCAATAAAATCGATGCAAACTGACCTTCATTGAGATAATTTCATGCAATGGATTTGTAAACTGATGGACTACTTGGTTGCTAAAAACTAAAGGGCTCAGAAGCTAGAAGAAGTGTAATAACTCACTGCAGGTTAGTAGAAATTGATTAAATAGTTGTTTTGGATTAAAGGCCTAGCCCACTGTGTTCCATGCCAGAGTTTTAGACTCAAATGAGAAATGACAGAGTTGTAGCTAGTTTGGTCAAACCTTGAAAATAGCATTAGCCACAGTCCAACAAGGTTGAGTCAGGTCCTCTGAACGGATTCTTCTTGAAACGTTTAGTCTTTTATTCAAAAGACGCCTTCAGTCTGAGGAGATGCAACAAACTCAGTCTTATGCCTGGTACCCACTGCCCCGGTGTCGGGCGGCTGAAGCGGCCAGTTTACATTCAAAGTCTATGAGGAGACGCGTGGAGTCACGGCGAAACGGGAAGCGGCGCGATTCGAGTGATCGAAGCGGTGCGGCGGCAGCCTGCAGTTCCTTTTCCACGCACGCGCGCGTCCAAATCAACCTAGGCGTCGAACTGCCAACGCCAGAAAATTCGATCTCTGGTGGCTCGACGCGTCCAGCAAACAGTCGGGAGAGCCTCTGCTATCTGATTACACAACCACAACGGGACTTTTTTTGGACTTTTTAAACTTACCGGATCGAGCCTCCATGAATTGGAACCAAACTCCGGTAAGAAACGTGACATTTTTACAGTTGCTGCTGACAGGCTGCTGTTCTCTCCAGTGTAGATCACCCCAAACATTAAAAAAAGTTTTAATCTCATCAAAGACCGTCGGAGGTGCAGTTAACACAACAACTGAACCCGGAAAACGAGCTTCTGACCCCTCCCTCTGCCACCCCCTAGTGCGCGTCATCAGACGGTCTTCAGTGGCAGTGAGACCGTGACAAGCGGCCAAAAGGGGACGGCTGGCGCGTTTCGAGTTGTGCAGTGGGGACCAGGCATCATAGATGGCACCTTCTCATGGAACAACCAGTTTGATGGTGATCCAGCCACTGTGTCATGAGTTATCCCAAAATATCAGGCTCAGAGTAGTGAATGACTCCAAATGTCAACTCAGTCAAATCTACTGAGTTCAAGCCATTTACGTGTTTGTTTAATGTTGATTAACTTCAGGAGTCAACCCAATTCAAGATGTAATCAATTGTCGATGCACATCTATTTACTGGAAAAGTTTGCAGTTGTACACGTCACACCGCTGTATAAGTTGCATCAGTCCAAATACGTCTAGTAAAGTGGGAAAAAAAACATAAATAAGTCACTTTACTGTATAAGTAGCATCTATTATGTGTCACTGCTGACAACCCGGAAATGTGGGCTGGTGTTGTGCCAAAAATTGATTAGCTGCCAAATGACGGCCACAGGAGTATGCATGGGAGGACTTCAACAAGAATTTAACAGGATTAACACTTAAAAACATATGTTTTTAAGTGGGAGGGGAGTGGTGGCGCAAAGGTTAAGAAGGTGAGCTTGTGATCGGAAGGTCGCCGGTTCAAGCCCCGGTACCGACAACATCAAAGATGTGGGTGGGATAAGTGAAGCGGTCACACTTGTCTCCACCCTCATCTGCCCCACTCTGGGCCCTTGAGCAAGGCCCTTAACCCCCACCATCTGCTCCCCCGGGAACCCTAGATATCAGCTCTCTGCTCCACACAGAGGGCTGTGGTTGCTCGGTGGTCTGTGGTTGTGTCAGGAAGGGCATCCGGCGTAAAAACAACTGCCAAATCTTCGTGCGACCAGTTCGCTGTGGCGACCCCTAACGCAGGGAATAAAGCCGAAAAAAAAAAAAAAAACTTAAAAACAATTATTTGTTTGCTCAACATGAAGGTGTGTCTCAGTTGAACTTTTCCTTAATAAATTCACTTTAATGGTCAAATCAGGTGCATTTCTCCTGGGCGCCCTGGGCAGCGCAGTGAAATGCAGCTGATTTGATGTTTGCTCCAGGAGTTCCAGAGCGAGACAAAGGTGGCTTGGTATGACAAGCCAAGTGTCTCATTAATATCCACTTTACCTTTTAATGAGACATTTGGCTTGTCATATTTGTCGAGAGAGCTCTAGTGGCTGAAAATGGAAGTGTTCAATATTTTCCATGTCAGAATGAATGAAATCATCAGATCTCAGACAGAAATTGGATCATAAATATGGGAAACAACATAAATGAGTCCATTGGGTGTATAAGTCACAGGCATGCTAATTTCTGTAAAAACTGCAACTTATATGGTAAAAAAAATATGGTACTTAAAATTTGTCAAGTGATTTAAGATATTTTGCTAAAAGACAAAAACAGTGTTGACTCAAACAAGTAACGCTAGTTTCAAATGAGTAACACCTGGCGGCGAACTCTCAGCTACTACCAAATCAAATTTTAGCACAATATTTGTAAAACTGATAGCTCTTTTTGTGTTCTCTAAGGTCAGGTAGCTGTGGCTGCCATCTTGAACCGAGCTGGCTTGTGTTTGTGATTTTCTGAAGGTTTTGTTAAGATTTCATAAGATATTTTGCTAACAGAAAGATCAAGATGAATCCAAATTGGTTATGGCAAAATTGTAAACAAAGATCTGGTGCAGTTAGCGTTCAGAAGGAGAAATGGACATGTTTCTGCAATACTACCACACAAATGTTTTCCCTCAGTATTTTCAGTTTTATCTTTAAAGTTATTTTTGTTGTTTGTTCAAGTCAGCTGGCTGTGGCAGCCATTCTGAAATAATCTCACTCCACAAGTTAGTCTGCTGTTGATTTTAATCCAGTGAATAATTTGTCAAATTTCCATTAAAATATGTGCATTATGGTTCACTAGATGATGTTTTTCTTAGTTCATATCTTAGATCTTATTACTGTTTTTCTTTTACATTTTATTGTTGGATGTAACTGGGACCCTGTGTACATAAGTTCCTTCCATCACATGTACCACATGACAATAAATAATCTCTGACTCTGATGATTTGGTAACAAACACAGATTTGAGTATAAATATTTTGATTTTTGAATTTAAACTTTGTTAAAGCTCAGCACTGAAGGTTGGTCATTTGTTGTCCGACAGAGGAAGTGACTTCTGTGTTTTCTTAACCTTAAGCTTCCATCCTGGCTCGGAACGTGTCCACGCGCTCCTGTCCCCCACGCACCAGCCCCCCCTCCGACATGGAGGAAGAGGAAGAGGGGAGCAATGATCGCGGGTCAGTAACCTTCCACCACATCCAGCTTGTGTTTAGTCATTCTGCCTCTGTCTTTTCACACCGGACGACCATTTACAGCCATGAAATGTGTGTTTTATGTTTTGGGTCTCAGTGGTCACATGTTGTGAGGGCTGGGGGGGTTCTTGTGTACTGTATGAGGCTGTTTTGGAGAACTGGGGTGTGACGATGTGTAAAATGTTTTACAGAGGGATTAAAACTGTGGGGATGAAGTTGGGAAAGAAGAAGCCACGGAGACACACTGATGTAAGTAATCCTGAAAAAGACAAGCATCCAGAATGACCTCCTGTGTTCTTTGTGAGGGAGCTGTCACAAAGTCAGCCATGACACACTGGCTTCACCAGGACTGTGTGTGGTCTGAGCCAGGGAGCGTAGATACAAGGAGCCCCCTGGACATGTTGTACACACTGTCCAGCATCCCAGAGTGTGTGTATAAACTACAAGTGTGTCTGCTCTCTGTAGGACCCCAGCAAGGAGTGCTTCAGCCTGAAGTTTGACCTGAATGTGGACATCAACACAGAAATTGTTCCTGCAATGAAAAAGAAAACACTGAGGTGAGAGGAGTGAGCGGTAGCCACACAAACCTTTGGTTTCCAGCTTGGTGAATTCTGTAAGAACTCTTCTCTTTGTTACCAGAGAGGTGTTGGGTCCGGTGTTTGAGAGGAACGGCATCGAGTTGTCACGGGTCGACTTGTTCCTCGATCAGTCCAACACACCGCTGTCCCTCAACTTTGAAGCCTACCGTTTTGGAGGACACTACCTCAAAGTTAAAGGTAAAGAGTCCACTCACTGAATCTACTCTAAAGGTGGTGACGCTGAGCTGCGAGGGGGACTCAAACTTGATGAAAACAGGACGTTTTCATTGCAGTCTCTCTAAACTGATTGTCTGCAAAGCGGTGACGATGAGCCGGCAGGCTGCATCTTGACTGCTCACTTATTGAAACACCAGTACTTTGTTTTTTCTCTTTGTTGTGTGTATACACCACTTTTAAAACTGTACGCCTGGGCTGGAAGAATGCTGCCACTGAACCTGAACACACGTCAACCCTGTGGCTGTGGTCACCTCACTGATGCAACAGCTGAGTCCTGGCTGTAGCTTTTAAGGGCAAGGCAGACCTCCGTGCTGGACCGAGCACCGCGCCACGCCGTGTGAGCGCCGCTGCACAAACCTTTGAACGCTCGCGTGAACGTGCCAAGCTCAAATTTTACGACCGCTCACGCGCGCGCGCTGTCTCAGAATAAAGTGCCCGGTGGCGGACTGTTTTGTATGAGACACAAATGTATTAAATATCCCTTCTTCATCGCTGATCGGACTTTTCTTTTGTTTTTTGCCAAAAGTCAAGTGATCGCTTGAAGCGGTCACCATTCACTTCCTCCTCCGATGAGGAGGAATGAATGAACTTGTCACAAGTGAACTAAACTCATGTCCAACGTGGATACGCCAGCTTCTAAATATTTCCTGGTGGGCTGTGGGCTGCAAGAGCAGCATTCCCTGTTTTTATTTTATTTATTTAAACTTTTTATTAACATATAAACACAGAAAAACGCTGCGCAGCCTGTGGCTTTTCTCACCACTCAGACCTGTCAATCATTTCAGTAGGCGTGTCAGCAAATGACCAATCAGCGACCTCAGTTTGTCCTGTAGGTAAACGCTCCGCGAGCAGCTGCTCACACTGAGCTCTGCTGTGAACAGCCTGCGTGCAGCACGCGCGCTTCGAGCGGAGCTGGCAACAGCGCGGAGGTCTGCCTCGCCCTTTAAGGGCGAGATACACTCGAGCGTCCTCACGATACGCCAATACGCAGCGTACGTACGCCCCGTACGCAGCGTAGCCCCGCGTAGCCCCTCAGGGCAAGTACGCGCAAAAGTATTTTTTTACTACGCATACGCGATTCGCATACGCGATGCGCGGTGTCTGATCTAAACTTCCCCGGCGCCGGACTGTTTTGTATGTTACACAAATGAAATAAATTCCTCTTTTTTATCGCTGATCGGGCCTTTTCTTTTGTTTTTTTGCCTAAAGTCAAGTAACCGCTTCTTCCTCCGTTCACTCGATGAATGAAATGAATGAATTCAGGTCCTACCTGGGTGCGCGATGTTTTATATATTCCCTGGTGGGCTGTGGTGGGCTGTGGGCTGCAGGAAAAGCACTCCGTGCTCAGCTGCTCATATTACAACAAGGAGAACGCGAGCGTTTGGAGCGAAAAACTAGCGGAAGTGACGATCGGAAGTGACGGTACGGAGGAAATGACGTTAGAATTTGGAGCGAAAACACGAGAATCTACGCGAGAACGAAAGCCGAGTGTAGCAGCGGCTCCGTATACGCGCGTATACGGAGTCTGCTTCAGTGTATCTCGGGCTTCAGCCCTCTGGGCAGAAAAGTTCCTCAAACCAAAACGCTGGACAAAAAAAAGGCCTTACAGACTCGGTTGACTGACTCTTGTTTCACAATTTTATTTAAACAAATATTCTGGTGAGTAGTTGGGATCTCTGTCCTAGGACTTCCATTCATATATTCTTCTCAAAAATCTTCCAGTACTGTATAAAGCTTCCCTCCTTTGAAGAAGACTAGTCTGCTGTTCTCACGTGCTTTTGGAGGATCAGACTGTTTCTTTTTCTTTCACTGATGTGATAACAAAAGATAGTTCTCTTGTCAGCGTAGTTCAACCACCCCGAGCATTAGCTTTGGTGCTTTAGAACGTAACGGCCAGCTCCACAGAGCTACATGATGATGATGATTATCCGACTTTCGGTCATTTTATGAATCTTCATACTCCACGCCTTCCTGTCTTTCACCAATTCTTTCAATTCCGCAATTGGCATAGTCATTGTTGTCATGATAGTGTCGAGCCATCTTGTTCTTTGGCGGCCTTGTCTTCTTTTCCCACTGACTTTTCCCAGCATCACTGACGTTTCTAAAGAATCAGCGCGCATCACATGGCCAAAATATGAGAGCTGCTGTTTGGTGATTTTGCCCAATAATGACATTTTCGGTTTGACGCGGTCCAAAACTGCCTTGTTCTTCATCATGGCAGTCCAAGGTATTCTTAGCATTCTCCTCCAACACCAAAGTTCGAATGCTTCGACTTTTCTTTTCTCTTCTTTTCTAAGCGTCCAACTTTCGCAACCATACATCATTATAGGGAAGACAATTGCGTTGACCAATCTGACTTTTGTTGCAATGCTAATATCCTTGCTCTTCCAGATCTTTTCCATTCCCTGCATTGCAGTCCTGCTGAGTGTGATTCGCCTCTTGATCTCGGGCGCCGATGCCCCACTGCGGTCGATTTTTGCTCCAAGGAAAATGAAATCTTGTACAGACTCGATTACTGTGTTTATTTGCATGTTCACTACACCATTGCCTGCAGTGGTCATAACTTTAGTTTTTTTTATGTTCAGGTACAGTCCCATTTGTTCGCTTTCCTCTTGCACTCGTCGGACGAGACAGTCGAGGTCCTTTTCACTCTCTGCGAGCAGGGTTGTATCATCTGCGTATCGAAGGTTATTGATGTTTCTGCCGCCGATTTTGATTCCAATCTCAGATTCGTCCAAATTGCATCGCCTCATAATCACTTCTGCGTACAGGTTGAATAGAACTGGTGATAGGATGCAGCCTTCGAACTCCTTTCCCGACTCGAAACCACTCTGTGTTCCCGTAGGCTGTCCTAACCGTTGCTTCCTGATCTTTGTAAAGTGATTGTATTAGCTGTACGATGTGTTCAGAGATGCCCATTTGTTTCAAGCACTTCCATAGCTTTTCATGTTCGACGCAGTCGAAAGCTTTGCTGTAGTCAATGAAGCACATATAGACGTCCTTTTGATATTCCCGGGTCTTCTCCATGATCCAGCGCAGATTCGCGATTTGATCTCTAGTGCCACGTCCCTTGCGAAAGCCAGCTTGGACTTCCGGCAGTTCCCGTTCGACAATTGTTGCGATGCGTGTCTGTATGATCTTCAGAAGGATTTTACTTGCGTGAGATATGAGGGCTATAGTACGATGGTTGGAACATTCCTGGATATCGCCTTTTTTAGGAAGAGTGACAAAAACTGATCTTTTCCAGTCCTTGGGCCATGATTTGGTGGACCAGATTTTTTGACATAGGTCGGTTAAAATCTTGGTCTGCACTGCTTTTAGTAGTTCGGCAGGTAGATGGTCGATTCCTGAGGCCTTCCCGTCTGGTAGTTGTTTCAAGGCCCACTGGACTTCTTCCTCAAGAATGCATGGTTCTTGTTCGGCCTGACATGCCTGTTCCAATGGTCCTATTGGATGGCCTGAATACAGCTCTTCTGTATACAGCAAACCCCCTGAGTTAAGAACGAGTTCCGGACCTAAGGACTGTTCTCAGGTCGATTCTGCCGTAGCTAGGGGGTGAAAATAACGTCTTGTTCGTAGGTCCTGATTTCGTTCGTACGTCGCGGAAATAACGCTAACGGAGCGCCGCACACAAATTTATCGGCATGAGACTGAACAAGCGGACATACTGGGCCATAAACATGCACAGAACTTTATTTACAAACACTTATCTAACACATTACACCACACATTCATCCATAAACACACACAGTAACGTTAAACATTGCTATTCAGCACAGCACATTCAATACTGTAAAATTATTACAGAATAAAATAATTAATTAATACAGAATAAATAAAAATATAATTTCTTACTTTGAGATGGTCAAAGCCGACATCTTAGGTTGCCATGCGTTGATGTTGTCGGGCCGAGCAGCGCGGCGAAACACGGCAGCTGCTCCAGGCCTGTGTTAGCTTCTGCTAGCTGCCTGTTAGCCAGGCCATATGAGCTGCTGTTCGCGCGGAGGTCCGGCGCGATGACAGCGATCAGTGATATATCCATGGCTGCTGCTCCAGGCTGAGACGTCCACAGAGCAATTCCAGTAATTTATCCATATGAGGCAATCCTGGAAGAAACGGAGTCCTCACAGCCAGCTGCCTGCTCAACAGAGCTACCTGAAATGGCTTCCGGGGCATTTCCTGGAACGGCCGGAAGTTGCGTAATTCTGATAAAAAACGTATAATTTTTATTAAAATATTATTTAAAAAGCCTTTAAAACAACCACAGCTGCAACAAAGTGCTGTGCACATGAAATTAATAACATTTAAACACACACACAAAAAAATAAAATAATTGTTTTATTTCATATTTTTATTAAATGATTAAATGTGATACCCATTTGTAAAGGCCCATTTAAATGTGATTAAATGGGCTCTACCTGGTTAAATAAAGGTGATTGATTGATTGATTGAAATGTGATACGTTCGTAGGTCCGGGTTGCCGTAGGTCGCAGGCGCCGTAGGTAGAGGGTCACCTGTATTCCCGCCATCTTCGCTTGATTTGATCTTCGTCTTGGGCGGCCGTGGCACAGTGGTAATGGCAGTCGACCCCCAATCAGAAGGTTGAAGGTTCGAATCCCGCATCCGCTCACCATGTGTCGTTGTGTCCCTGGGCAAGACACTTAACCCCAAGTTGCTCCCGGTAGGTCTGGATGGCGCCTTGCAAGGCAGGCTACCACTACCGGTGTATGAATGTGTGTATGAATGGGTGGATGGCTGGTATTGTAAAAGCGCTTTGGGGCTCCTCACAGGGGGCTGGAAAGCGCTATATAAATAAGCTCCATTTGTAATAATTTACCATAGTAGTCTTTGATGGCCGTTGCTTTGCGTGCTGCAAACGGTGCCCTGGTCTGCTTTACATATGTGAATAGAGTTCGTGTATGACCTTTCTTGTTGCTTCTTCCAGCTTGGCGCATTGATTGTTCCAGTAACGTTCTTTGTCTTCTCTGGCTTTTCTCTGAAATACCGTATTTAGCCGTCTGAATTCTGTGTTGTTTCCAGCAGCTTTGGCTTCTCGGCACTTGGAGATTCTGATCGATTCATCCGATAGCCATTGAGGTCGTCTAACTGGTTTTATCAATGGGACTATTTGCTTTGCTGTATTTTGCGTGATGGCTTTAACTTCCTCCCAAAGTTCGTCTGGGTCTTTTCCAATTGTGCTGAGCACTTCAAATCTGTTCAGAGCTACATAAGCCGGTGTAAATGTAACATGAATCACATTGTAATGCATGTACATGTACATGTATGCATGTTGGTGAGGTACGCCCCCAAGAACTCTTAAGTCATAGTGCCTGAAAGTCAGTGAGAATACAGTTTACATTGAAGTCAATGATAGCATCTGAGGCAACGTGAACTTGGTCTGTGTCGCCCCTGACAGGGCAGAGCTTTACTGACCTGTTTACAGCTGCTGATGTGCATGCACTCCATGTCTGTTCTTAGTTTGTTCAAATACACTTCTAAGTCTGAAGAGTTCACATCTGTTTTAGTTGGGCTCTGCAGTCATTCTGACACGTCACTGTCGTAATGAAAAATACCTATAAAATTCATTTATCGTTGTGTTTGTATATACAGTACATGTCAATGAAAAAGCAGGTGTCAAGGGCTGAAAACTAGAATTTAACACCAATATTGAAGTAGAGAGGTGGGGCAAGCTCCTCAGACAGCTCAGTTATGAAGATAAGTTTTTTCTTCTCCTTGTGGTGGGGCATATTGTTAATTGTCGAACGAACCGCCTATAGGTATGAAGGCTGGTTTCTTCTGACAGCTCCTGTCTGACGTAGAAAAGGAGTTTACCTTTATGTTGCCGTTGCAGTAATCAGAGGAACAAAAATTTAAACTATGCATTAAATTTATAAATGTAAATTCAATGTATAGTTTAAATCCGTATCTGTTGATCAAAACCAACAAGAATTTCAACTCATAGTGCCACAATCAAAAACTAAACTAAAAAACGGGGAGTGGACTGTGTTGATTTCCCATAATGCTTAGCAGTATTTTAGTGTTTCGGGCTGCACCATGAGTCAGAAGGACGTCTGTGATATAGACCTGCCTCTTGTATGCTATTAGTTTGGGTATTACCTGTTGTGAGGCTCAGAGTGTCTTCTTTGGGTTTAACTCACAATGTTAAGACAGAAGTCACAGAGTATAGTGTAATACACGTGCTCTCCATTCAAGAAATTCATTATTACAGCCTCCTATACCTGAACGGTATCGGATCGGAAAAGTATAGGTATTGGTCGATACCCAGATTTAAGTATCTGATCGGATCGGAAGTAAGAAATGTGGATCGGTGCATCCCTAATATTTATATCTATTTGTTGTGTCTGTCTAAAATGTGAAAAGATGCTGTAAATTTGATGTTTATTGCTCTATTTTTTATATATATATTTTTTTAAATGGTATTTTTTTTAAAGAAATCTCTTTATGTAAAAAAGGTTAATATAAAAGTTGGAGTCAAAGTAACGATGTCATTATTTTCACGTGTAGCTCGGCCCGGCGATGAGCTGAAGGTGGAGCAGGGTGTGAAGGACTTGCGCTCGCTCAGCCTGCCCAACATGAAGCCCTCTGGAGGTCAGAGCCCCTACATCCTGAGCCCGGGTGGGGAGAAGGTGGCGCACGAATCTCTGGGGCGCCGTGACGGCATCGACCTGTTGGTGAGTGTTCGCTCTGTTCACATGTGACACGTGTGAAGCTCTCCCCCCAGACTCACCAAACTGTAATTACTTTCCTGTTGAATGTGCAGACTGAACCCACACACACACTCCCAGAGGACACATCTTTTCCTTTTTTCCATCACTTCACTTTTCTTCCTTCCTGCTCCTTTAGGAATCAGGCTAGTTTTAGGATCTCACTCAAATCTCATCACGACCTCATTGTTTCCTTTACCAATCGCCTCATTGCTCAGTCCTGCAAATCATTTATTGGCTTTAAGCTCGTCTTCACCAGCTCTGTGTAGGCTTTTGAGGGTCCCCTCATGCTTGAGCAGGCCAGCTGCTTGCTGCTATAATCTGGAGTTTATTTGAGCACATTGGCTGCCATTCCCAGACTTCCTGCAGCAACAGGAAGTGGCTGTTGTGCAACCGATGAAAGATGCTGAAAGGCAAACGGAGGCCTGCTGTATCCTGAGCTGCTCAGAAACGAGGCAGGAGGCCGTCAGGTTCAAGCTGAGGCATGTAAGGATACAGAGGACGGCTCTTACTTTGTTGGATTGTTTTGGTTAATGCAGTAGAAACTTAAAATATACAGGTACATTTTTTTTAAAGAGCCCTAATGTGTAAAAATGACACAACATCAAACACACAGGAGTCAGATTTAGTTCACTGGGTCTGAAGCAGTGTTTCAAGGGGTTCATTAACAGCAACTATAGTTTTAACATGCACTCGGAAAATAATGTTCAACTCTGAAACAGTTAAGAAACAGGCGGTGTTCTATTCTTCTTGCACACTTTTATGATAGAAGATAGTTAAATAGTAGAGGTGCACCGGCACGTCTAAACTACACTTCTGTTAAGATACAAGAGAAAGAAACAAATGCCAAATAATTCATTTTTACAAGTAACGCTCCCTGCAGAGACCAAAGCACCCCTGATTTTTGTGAGGGTGTATGCTAGTAGCTCATATACAGAAATGTAGGGTTTAACTTTCAAATTTACTTGTGAAATTCATACTTAGTTTAGTTTGTTATATGCAGGTCAACACAAGGTCAACAATGCAATGGAATGTTCATGATGAGAAACTGCTGACAACTGTCAAATATACTGTGTACAGTGTATAAACTACTATATTCTACTATATACAATGTATAAACTAGTATATTCTCCTGTATACAGTATATAAGCAACTATATTCTACTGTATACAGTATATACACTACTATATTCTACTGTATACAGTGTAAAAACTACTATATTCTCCTGTATACAGTATATACCGGTACACTACTATATTCTACTGTATACAGTGTATAAAGTAGTATATTCTCCTGTATACAGTAAATAAACAACTATATTCTACTGTATACAGTGTATAAACTAGTATATTCTCCTGTATACAGTATATAAACAACTACATTCTACTGTGTACAGTGTATAAACTAGTATATTCTCCTGTATACAGTATATACACTACTATACTGTATTCTACTGTATACAGTGTATAAACTAGTATATTCTCCTGTATACAATATATAAACAACTATATTCTACTGTATACAGTGTATAAACTAGTATATTCTCCTGTATACAGTATATAAACAACTACATTCTACTGTGTACAGTGTATAAACTAGTATATTCTCCTGTATACAGTATATACACTACTATACTGTATTCTACTGTATACAGTGTATAAACTAGTATATTCTCCTGTATACAATATATAAACAACTATATTCTACTGTATACAGGTAACCCCCGACCTACGAATGAGTTCGGGACCTAAGAACCGTTCGCAGCTCGATCCTGTCGTAGGTAGGGGGTGAAAATTGCGTCCCGTTCGTATGTCGTTATTTCGTTCGTAGGTCGCGGAAATACCGCTAACGGTGCGCCGCGCAGACATTTAACAGCATGAGACTGACATACTGGGCCATAAACATGCACAGAACTTTATTTACAAACACTTATCTAAACCATTACACCACACATGCATCCATAAACACACACAGTAACTGTACATCAGTAACTTCACATCAGAACTGCAGGAAATCACATCAGCAAAATGATGTCAACAATCACACATGAACACTTCTCAAAGTGCAGCTTTTAACATCAGAGCAGCAAATCAGCAGGAACTGACATCAGCAAAATGATGTCAACAATCACACATGAATCCATAAATCCATCAGCAGCATCACATCTATCAGAAACATGTTGCAACCATCATGTTTTTGAAACCAGTGCGTTGATGAGTGTCCATGTGCATGAGAAAGAAGTCCATGAACTCAGAAAAAGCTAGAAGCAGCAGAAAAATGAAACAAAATTGCCTTACTTTGACTGAAGTGTAGGTAGACAGATGTTTTTCTCTCGTTCGTATGTCTCTTCTCATCAATCACCGTAACTAACCCACGAGGGACAAAATGGCCGCAGCCCTTTAAATAGTTACCGCTTTACCTGTACGGATCCCTCCGCCGCCAGGTGCACTGCGGCTGTGTGTACATCCGCCAGAAGCCCAGCCCCCCCCTCTCGCTGGCGGTACTTTTCCACTGTCATGCGCAGTGTCACACCCATGCCCAACAAGCAACAGCCAAAGGCAATCCCCTCCCCCACCTCGCCGATTGCCATATGTGACGCAGTTACGCCGTAGCTCGATTATATACTTGTAATGGGGCTCGTTCGTAGGTCGTGCATCCAGTCTGCCGTAGCTCGATTATATATTTTAGCTTGGTTCGTTCGTAGGTCACGAACTTTTCGCCGTAGCTCGATGGCATTCTTCAACTTTGGCTCGTTCGTAGGTCCCGTGGTTCGCAGGTCGATGGAGTCGTAGGTCGGGGGTTCCCTGTACAGTGTATAAACTAGTATATTCTCCTGTATACAGTATATAAACAACTATATTCTACTGTGTACAGTGTATAAACTAGTATATTCTCCTGTATATACAGTATATAAACAACTATATTCTACTGTGTACAGTGTATAAACTAGTATATTCTCCTGTACTGTATACAGTATATAAACAACTATATTCTACTGTATACAGTGTATAAACTAGTATATTCTGCTGTATACAGTATATAAACTACTATATTCTACTTTATACAGTGTATAAACAAGTACCATATTTTCCACCCTATAAGTCAGTTTTTTGCATAATTTGCATGCCCTGCAACTTATTGGCCGAAGCGACATATTTATGGATTTTTTTCCATATTTATAAACTATTTTTTGGCTGAGATATGACCGTTTTCATTCATTCTGACTGAAATTATTATTTTTGAACAGTACCACTTTCAGCTGGCAGCAGAGTAATACAGTAGTAGTAGCAGTAAGCATATTGTTGTATCATGTAATAGGTAAATGTGGCTATAATGACAAATTCAAAAAAGTTCAAGACAAAAACAACTGGACTTTATTTATTATACTTTACTTTATACTTTATTGTTTTTTCTTGAACTTTTTTGAATTTACCATGTCCTGGATGACTGAGAATCTTCACCAGCTATTAATGGTACTCTCGGCTTGCCATATTCCCCCACTTTGTTCTGCTTGCTGCATGGACCGACCGTCAAACCATCTCCACCGACCCGGTGAAATGCAGCTAATTTGACCATTAAAGTGGATTTATTAAGTAAAAGTTCCACTGAGACACACCTTTACTATAATTTTGAGCAAACAAATAATTGTTTAGGTGCTTTTCTTGTTAAATTTCAAAGAAACAAGTTCCTCCTCCTTTTTCCCCTCACTCTGCTCGAGGAGTGAAACCATTTCTTAAATAGTTTCACTTTACTTGAATGGCTTGGAGAATGTAGTTAAAAATGCCAAGTCAATTTTTACATTTAAGAAAATGATCAAAATGAATTTGTTAAAAATATATATATGAAATGACTTAATGTGTATTGTATTAGTTAGAAAATTAGAAAGAGTTAGTCATTTTGTACTGTTGGTGGAAGATTATTATTGTTTAATCTGATTGTTTGAAAAAAGGGGCAGATATAATCAGATTTATTCTTCTTTCTGCTACCTTTCATTTTTTTATATTTTGTACGTTATCATCTATGGGATTGTCTTATATTGTGTTTCTTTTGTTAAAAAATGAACAAATTTAATAAACGTAAATTCAGCTGATTTAACCATTAAGGTGCATTTATTAAGCAAAAGTTAGACTGAGACACACCTTTACTATCATTTTGAGCAAACAAATAATTGTTTCTGTGTTACCGGTAATCTTGTTAAATTCTTATTAAAGTCCTCCTGTGCATGCTCCCGCGGCCGCCGTTTGGCGGCCCGTCAATTTTTGGTACAACACCGGTCCACATTTCTGGGTTGACGGTGGTGATGCACAATAGATGCGACGTATATGGTGAAGAAACGTATTTATGGATTTTTACACTTTACAAATACAGATTGATGCGACTTATAGGCCAGAGCAACGTGTACGGTGGAAAATACGATATATTCTACTGTATACAGTGTATAAACTACTATATTCTACTGTATAAACTACTTTTATATTCTTTTAACCAGTCTGGTGCAAACAGTAACGTGCAGACAATGTGTTAAACAGAACATTTGATAAACTCCTTCAGACAGGTATCTCTTCCAAATTGAACAAAAACTAAAGTGTTTGCTTCGCTTCATTTCACCCAAGCGTCATGCAAAAATCAAAGACAACAGAACTGATGAAGAACATCTCCCGGGAAGAAACAAAAAGAATTGTGAGAAAATGAGGCTTGATTCAGGGATTTTTAAAAAAAAGACAACTTTATGTTGGAACTGCCTGCCATACATGCATCTCTTGTCCTTCTTTACTGCAGCTCTTGGATCACAGGATGCAAAGCTTTTCCCCACAGCTGATTTAAGTTAAACCTGCAGGTGTTTGTTGAACCAGCCTCACTGGTGTAGCGTGTAGATGTAGCGTGTAGATGTAGCGTGTAGATCAGGGGTGCCCAACCTTTTTTGAACCAAGAGTTACTTTTGAAGTTGGCAGTTTGCCGAGGGCTACTCGTCCAGTCTCAGTATCAAAAAACACAATTTTTCATCTCTCTACTCCTCACTTCTTTAAAGTAAATAAAACAGAACGTAATGTGTTGCTAGTTTTATTTAATTAAAGTATTTTATCAAAGTAAAAGAACACAATATTTGAAAAGCACACCATATTTTTTAAAGAAACGAATAAACAACTGAACTGAACAATATAAAACTCCCTCATTAACACACTAACTATTTACAAAAAGTTACAAAGGTGCAGATTTACAAATCTCCAACAATTTCAAATCTCAATAAAACCTAAATATCAAAACTAGGCAGCTGCTCTGTGCAGCAGGATGGTGTGTCATCTGCAGGTGCTGAAGTCCCTCACTGGTCCAGACTGCTGGCTTCAAAGGGCCATTCAGAGTTCCACCTGGTTATAAGACAAGACACACACACACACACACACACACACACATTAGGTACAGAAAATGAAGGGCACACCCAAACTGCAAAATAAATAAATAAATAACACTAGCTAGCTAACTAGTCTGGTCTAAAATTTAATAAAAAAAACAACATACAGACACATTGTGACAAGTCTATAGGAGACAATTTTTATGCAAGCTGTATAAAATAAATGTGTCTCTACCTTAGTGGCACTTCTGACACTGAGAGGAGGAGGCGCGGGGCAGTATGAGGTGGTTGCGAGGCGCGGGGCAGTATGAGGTGGTTGGGAGGTGCAGGCAGGTCTCCAGATGATCATCAGTCATTGTGGATCTGTTTTTGGACTTGATGATTTTCATGTGTGAAAAAGCAGACTCACACAGGTAGGTAGATCCAAAAAGTGCTGTTAAGTTCAAAGCACATCTTCGGATGTTAGGATACTTTTCTTCTGACAGCAGACTCCAGAACTCTCCATTCACGCCAGGTGATGCTCTGGATTTGATCCCAATGTCATTTTGCAGAGTCAACACCTCATTTTCAACACCAGAGCTGTCCAGCTGAAACACGGACACCAATTTGGACACAATGTCATCCACATCAACATTTCCAAAAGGATAACACATGTAGCTGGTAACAGGCTCGATGGAGGAAAAGTCAGTAAATCGTCTCTCAAATTCTGCTGAGATGCTCTGAACCTGCTTAGAAAAGTGTGCACTGTCCAGTTGTGTGACCTCTTTCCCTTGGCGCTGTAGCTCTGCCTCCATGTGTGGGAAGTTTCGCAGGTCCCTGCGTTGCAGCCGACTTGTGAGCAGCTGCAGCCTGCTTTTGAAGGTGCTCACAGAACTGATCATGTGAATTATGTTTTTGTCCTTTCCCTGAAGCTCCAAATTCAGTTCATTGAGCAGGCTGGTGAGATCTGTGAGGAAGGCTAAATCCAAAAGCCACTGGGTGTCCTCGAGTTTTGAATGTCCACCATGACCTGACAGCTTCAGAAAATCCCTGATCTCAGGCAACAGCTCAATGAATCTGGCCAGAAATTTACCTCTGCTTAGCCACCTGACGTCCATGTGCAGCAGCAGGTCTGTGTGGTCTGCTCCTGCCTCCTCCAAGTGAGCCCGGAACAACCTCCTCTGCAGACTCCTGGCCCTTATAGAGCACACAGTTTTCATGGCAACATCCATCACTTCCTTCATGTTTAAAATCTTCCCACACAGGGCCTGTTGGTGTATGATGCAGTGATAGTTCAAAATGTCTGGGAAAGCATCATTCTGCTTGCAGAGTGCAACAAATCCACTGGTGTGACCGGTCATTGCTGGAGCACCATCAGTTGTTATAGAAATTAGTTTATAGAGGGGCAAGTTGCTTTTATTAACAAACTCCATAAACACATTAAAAATATCTTCTCCTCTTGTGTGTCCCTTCAAAGGCAAGATGGTGAGCAGCTCCTCTTTTGCACTCATGTCTGCAAAGGCCATTCTGATAAAAACACACAGCTGTGCTGTGTCCACCATGTCTGTTGACTCATCAAACTGAAGAGAGAAACACTCACATTGTTCCACGTTCTTTTTTAGCTGCTCCTCCACATCCACAGCCATTCCCTCACATCGTCGTGTCACTGTTTGTCTGGACAACTGCACGTCTTTAATAGCAGCTACGATCTCACTTTTATTTTTAAAATCGTGAAAAAGTGCATCTGCAGCCTCAATAAACGCTTCTTTCATAACTTCTCCATCACTGAACGACTTCTTATGTTGAGCCAGGATGCGGCTAACACGGTAGGAGGCGATTGTAGCTGCCTTACCTTTCGTGCTGGGCCGAGTGAAGATCGATTGCTGTGCTGCAAGCTTGTGTTTTAGCTCCCGCACTTTGTGAGTCCGTAAAGAACTTTTAGGAGGGAAATCTGCATCAAAACGTTTGTGCATCGTCTTGAAATGCCGCTCCAAGTTGCACTTTTTGGGCAAGGCAACGCTCGAATTACAGATGAGGCAAATAGACTTTGAATTAGAATAAACAAAAAAATAATCCTCCTCCCATTCTGTGTGAAAATAGTAAGTTTTCGTTTGCTTCTTCGCTAGTTTTCCTTCCATGTTTTCTGCGTACTGACATTCACTCCTCAGCGCTCTCACTGCTGTCTTAAAGTCTCGTCAGTCATCGCGAGACTGTGTCTGTGAGCATACAAGATGGGGAGGGCTGAGGAAGGCGTTGCTGCGCATTGGCATATAGTCATTCCTCCCTCCACCCCTTCTGCCGGAGTTAGAATGAAGCTGAGCAGCGCCACCTCTTCTGCCGGAGTTAGAATGAAGCTTAGCAGCGGAAATGTCACCTCCACCCCTTCTGCCGGAGTTAGAATGAAGCTGAGCAGCGCCACCACTTCTGCCGGAGTTAGAATGAAGCTTAGCAGCGGACATTTCACCTTGTTAAAAGCTGAGAGCCGGCTCGTCAGCTGTTAGAGCAAGGTTGAGCTTCGCAGGCAACTGGGAACCAGCTGGCGGGCGACCGGTCGCCCGCCAGCGACTGGTTGGGCACACTTGGTGTAGATGTAGCGTGTAGATGTAGCGTGTAGATGTAGTGTGGAGATGTAGCGTGTAGATGTAGCGTGTAGATGTAGCGTGTAGATGTAGCATGGAGATGTAGTGTGGAGATGTAGTGTGGAGATGTAGCGTGGAGATGTAGCGTGGAGATGTAGCGTGTAGATGTAGCGTGGAGATGTAGCGTGGAGATGTAGCGTGTAGATGGTTATATCTCTCTGTTAGCAGGACACAGTCAATAAAAACACTGTGGGTGCAATGATTGTCAGTGTTCGTTGTCAGTTCACTGTCCCGGTCCAGAACGTTCAACAGGCTCTATCTGATGAAGCTTACAACAAAAAATAATCTACAGTGTGGTCTTCCTCACTGTGCCGTCACATGTATTGAATTCTGTCTTGGGATTTGTCCGTTCACGCACTTCAATCCAAGTTGTTAATCCCCTGTCTGGATAGTCCGACTCACTTACTTCCTGGTGAGTTAAGTTGTGGATGTACATGCACAAGCTGTGAACTGAAGTGCTTCAGGGGAACAGGTGGAGGCTTGGTTGAAGCATTTTACTGCCATCTGGGGGCAGAGGTGGAGTTATGATGGTTAGTCATCAAGCTGACACCCAAACACTGGAGGTTGCTGAGGAAACTCATGTTTTAGTCATCAAGTGTCTCATCTTTGGCTTAACCACTCGTTTAGTGTTTTGCTGCATCCCGTTAAAGAACTTGTAGAGTTCTTTTTGTTTTTCCAGTGATTTCTGTGTTGTCACCGGGCAGGTACGGACGGGCCTGTCACGTGTGTCGGATCAATATCCAGCTGTCAGCAGTCGTCAGGGTGTCAGCTTTATCATCATCATCACTGATTGATTATTGGAAGGTTCAAAAATGGTCAAAGTACAAATGTTAGAAATTCAAATGTTCCTGTGGGGCGTCTTTATCAGATCGTTGAGGGTTTTTCCACTAAACTAGTTTCTTCAGTGAACTAGATTTAGACAAACATCTTGTCATGAAACTTGAGAATTTTAAATGAGCATCATCAGAAACTGCACAGTCTGCTCTGACAACACATTCAGCTTATCTGTGTGTGTGTGTGTGTGTGTGTGTGTGTGTGTGT
>JBBPBX010030925.1:0-10333 GCA_038048925.1 Garcialebias charrua | reverse complement strand
CAGAGAACAGGAAGTGGGCTACTTCCTGGACAGGTCACCAGGCTTTTACAGGGCCAAAATAAACTAAAGACGTCTGCAGTGTTCTTCCTCAATCTTTTACTTCTTTCACTTAAACGCTGCGTGGACTAACAGTTTTCTGTGCTTTACATTGAAAATATTTATAACCCTAGAATATTTTTAAGATAACATTTGTACTTTTTGAGTTTACTTGGTTTACTGGTATTTTGTAAATGTACACATTTGTTGGTACTGTATGTGAAGCTCATGAATCATTCTGCAGAACTTTGTCAAAATTTTAATCTTGTGAATAGTAATAATAATAGAATAATCTTGTTTATTTATTTTATTTCACCAGTTCAGAAATTATTTAACTAATACTGTATTGAAGTCTTGTTAGATGTATGAATATTAATTTTTTGCAGCAGCATTTGTTGAATGTGCAACCTTTTCTTTCATTATTTGTTTTCTGTTGGGACAGAACAAATCTTCTGACTCAGCTCTTTCTGGCCTTCAGATTATTTTTGTATTTCTGATTGAATCATTTAAAATAATTTGATTTATATCTAGTTAATATTGGTCTGCAGCCTTATGTGTTCAGCTACACCTGACTAAATGATTTTTTTAAGTGTTCATTACATGAATGTGACAAATATATTAAAAAAATTAAGTAACTGATTATTTTTAGTTTTTGCCCACTAAAATATTAGTTTGTTCAACTCGGTGACTTTTCACTTTGACTGATAGTACAAATATGAAATAGTCTGTTGAATATAATTTATTCAACCATAAATAATAATATAATAATAATAACAATAATGATAATAACTACATGAAAGTTCAGAGGGAAACAACAAAGACTGGTGACATCTGTTTTTTGTCTCGTTTGTTTTTGTGAAGTAAATCAAGGAACAGAAGCCGTTCAAAAGGATTTGAGTCCCAATCACTAAGTGTGAAGACACACCCTGGACCAGTAAACAGTTTACCTTTTATAATAAAATATCAAAATTAAAGGGTAAATTTATGTTTTTAATTTATTTTAAATTTAGTATTCACATAAAATTAATGTTGTTGAAGAAAAAACTGAAATGTTTTTATAGTTTTAATGTAATTTTACATGGTATCTACAGTATAAGCTAAAATGTACTAGATCCTTCTAAATTGGTCTATTTGTGCAACATAACATTTAAAATATAAAGTACATTTTAAACAAAATTATCTTTCTGTGCTTTTAGCCTCGACTGCACTGGTTTTAAATTGGTTCTATTTTTATTGGTTTTGTTCTGTTTTCGTCAAAGAGTAACAGTAAATGTTGTCGACCATCAAAAGCTGTAATGTCATTGACTAAAGACAGTCAGCTTATTGTGTTTTGATCATGTTGCTTGTGACCAGCAGGTGCTGCTCTTTTGCAGCTTGTCAGCAGAAATGTAGCCAACACACAGTTTGATGATGTCCTTTAATGTGCTGTTCTAATTAAATGTTGGAGCTCTGCTTCACAGGAAGTCCTGCTGTGTGCACAGAGAGGAACTGCTGCAACCTTCTGACAACTGTAGCTCTGACCAAACGTGTTTATAGAATCTGAATCAAACAAGTTTCAGACACCAGGTCCAGTTCGTCAGGGCTAATTTGTTCTTTAGTGCAGGGCCATTCAACTGGCAGCCGGGGGCCAAATCAGGCCCAAGGGTGTGCTCAGTTCATCCCACCAATGGGTTCACTTTAAATAAAACTAGATTTTAAATCGTTAAACAAACTTACTTCATGAGAATAACTGCTGGAGGTCTGCCCCCTGAGCTCTTGGCTTTCAGTAACTGTAACTAGGCCTGTCACGATACATTTTGCTGGGCGATTAATTGTCTCAGAAATGATTTAAATAAACGATAATATTGTTTTAAATTTGGCAATAATTAATCATTCTAATTTAAAAATAAATGTTGGTTAATTTTATTTTGAGTGTAGTACCTTTTTTGACCACCATATGGCAGTATAAGACTGTTTAAACTGAAGGATGGATAGTGAGGGGAACAGCAGCGCATCTCTGTAAGAAAAATGGGAGGAAGGCCCCTTGACGTGACATGGGCTGTCTCTCTTTGGTTCTCAAAATGGCGGATGTTCAGTGTGGTTT
Organism: Garcialebias charrua; assembly: GCA_038048925.1. Taxonomy (NCBI): domain Eukaryota; kingdom Metazoa; phylum Chordata; class Actinopteri; order Cyprinodontiformes; family Rivulidae; genus Garcialebias; species Garcialebias charrua. The sequence continues at coordinate 8,214 of JBBPBX010030925.1, read as the reverse complement.
GAGCTCTTTAGCAATGCATTTTTCACACAAAGCTGTAATTAAATAAATCGGTAAACAACTTCTCAGCTTCTTTCTTTTTGCAGAGAAAAACAACTTTTTACACAAAGGCACGGGTTCAGACCATGAATTTTGGAGCTTCGACGAGACGTTTTTTTTCCTTCTCTGAGGTCGACCTGTTGTCTTAGCTCGTAGCTTAGCTTCTCAGCTTAGCTGCTGTTAATGATCCAAAACCTCGATTTTTGGACAGTTAAAACAGATTTTAAAGAGAAAAGAGAAAGTGAGGAGTCAATGAAGAGTTGAGCTTTTTGTCATCCAGTGTCTTCAATAGAAAGAGAGAGACATGAAGAAACGATAAAGTCGATAAATGAAAATGAGGTTGATAATTTTCATTTATGAGATTGATTTATTGTTTATGGCAACAGGCCTAACTGTGGCCTCCTGAGCAAGTTAGTTGAATAGCCCTGATTTAGAGGATTTACTTTTATTTAAAGTTACTACTTCCACTTAATTTATTTTATTTGTTTTTTAATTACCTGATTATTCCATTTTTTCCCTGTGTTTTGTTTGGCTGCTGGGGGCTCTGATGACCTCCATTGATTATTTAATGACAGGAAATCTCAGCCAAGTCCTGCTGTTGGCTAATGGTCCCGCTGATTGCTCCCATAAGACACTGCGGGCCCTGTGGTGTTGTTACTGCTCCACCGTGGATTTCTTTATAACCTGTGCTGCACCACTTTACCTCTGATACAGAACTAAAACAAGTTAAACTTTTAAACTTGCTCCCTGTTGGCAGTTTGAGATGATAAAAGCCAAACAGTTGTTTAGATTGCGGTCCATTCCATCCATTAGGCAGCTGTTTGGCTGCAGGTTCATCTGAGCGGCTGCAGTCTAATAACTCTTGAAGAGTCAAGCCTGTGGCCAGCCCCCTCCACACACACAGAGAAGCTGTGATTCATCTGTTCAGGTAAAGTCGTTGACCTCCAGGGTCACGACTCGGGATGCTTCTGGTCCATGTGCTCTCTGTTTGATGTCCGGTTTGAGCAAAAACGTTTCATCACAACAGGCCATGAACTAAATGCTTAGTTTCTTTTTCCGTAGCAGTAAACTGTGGTCACTCAGGCCACTTGTGATCATGTGTTTTGTATTTGTGCGAATAGAAACGGAGTGTTTTACAGTTGTCATAAAGATAGCTGGGGAAGCGTGTGACAGTCGGGGAGCATTAAAGAGTACATTGATCCCTGCTCTCTGGATCATAAAACACACATCCATCAGTTACCATGGAGCAGTGAAAACACCAAAGTGACTCCTGCTTCAGTCTGTCACGCCACTCAGGTTAAACAAATAACCCCATCTGGCAGCGTGGCGTCCACACACCACACTATTTGATGCACAGATACAAATCACACTGATTAGACTCGCGTTGCAGCTGCAGTTGGAGACTTGTGGTTTTCCCAGGAGTTGATGTGTCAACTAATGGATCCTCCATGTGTGTGTCGAGCTCACGCCTCCTATAACTCACTTTCCCTGACTCCAGGGGAAACGCACACACTTTTGTCTTGGTAACTCTTTGGTGTTGCCAGGTCAATGTTTAAAGAACTCCTGCATAAAGTAACAACTCCGAACGTCTGATGGTCACATTCAGTAGAGCTGTAGATTAATTAATTTACATTAATTAATTGTAAATAAATTTACATTTAATTAAAGGGGACCTCAGATGTGTTTTTTAAAATTTTATGGTATTTCTGTGTGATATCCAGACCCTATTCCTTCAATTTAATGCACAAAATAATTATTAGATAATCAATTATACCCTTTTTAATTCTGCCATTTTTAACTTTCGTTTTGAACGACCGGTTCTGATAGAAGTTCTGAAGTCCACGCCCTTCAAAGATCTGTTTACGCCCTCTGTAGCAGCCAGTATCTATAATGTGCTGTTGTTTTAAAATTAGCTCTTTTTTTATTACTCATTTGACTTACTGTTAGTGTTAGCTTAAGACATGGGCGTAGCCAGGGGGGGTTCGCCCGGTTCGAACGAACCGCCCACTTTGCCTATGAAGTCCCGTCTACAACTCCCGCGAGATTGTGAGGTGAAGACGACGTTCACTCTGTCCTGGCTTGGAAGGCAACACGGTGGCTTCAAAACAACAAACAAACGGTGGATTCAAACGGTAAAATTACATAGTGGTTTTTGATTCAACTGTTCATTTGTGTATTTTAAGTAGTACTGTTTGATGTTAGAGAGATTAGAAGTGGGTCACGTTTTTATAAGATATGGATAATGCTAAAACATGCTAAAGCTAAGCTAAGTAGCTACGATTTTCGCCACGTTTTTTTTCCTTGTTTTTGTCTATTTCCGCCATGTTGGGAACAGTAATTTATCTGAAATTAGTACCAGTACGGCCCCATTCTATCCCTAAAGCTGAGTTTACAGTGATAGGACAGATAGTTACTCACAGGAAGCCTGAAACGGAGCGTCCATGTTTTTCTAAACAAAAGCTACAGGCCTCAGGCCTAGTTTGGACAGGATACAAACAATAACTTAGCAGTGTTGAATATAATATAGCCTATTTGGTGAAAAATAAATGTTTGGATAAATTTTCAAAAGAACAAACATTCAGAAAAACTGTTTTTGTACGTAAGACAAGTAAAAAAACTTTTTCAAATAGAAACCCAAAATGTCTTAGCAGATCTTACAAAATTGTTTACTACATACTAAATATTATGTTAAACTGTTTTTCAGGTTTCTGTGCTGGATACCAGCAACATGGGTAGGTGCAAGCAGAAGGACAGAGAGGAGAAAAGAGCAGCCGAAGGTTGTGCTTCAATGTACAACTTTGTTTCAAAGAAACAGAGAGTTCCAGGTAAAATAAATAAATAAAACAGATCTTCTTGTAAAATAGATTTTGTCAATAATGTCTTAGAATGATTTCAGGAACAAATGTTTTCTTATTTAGAATGTATTTCTGTAAATTCTTTTAGCTAAATATTAAATCTTTTGATATAATTATTTAAATGCTAAAAGTGTCTAAAAAATATTCTAAAATCTCTTATTCACGTGTCATATCTTAGATGAAGACTGCAAGTTTGGTGTGTACCAGTGCTTCGAATGAAGATGGCTGCCTCCATGCTGACAGAAGTAACGATGATCAGCTTTGTCATTTAATATTTTTTTGTTTGTTCTTTGTTTTTTGTTTTTGTCACAGGTGTCTGAGATCCAATGTGTGTATACATCTCTGAGGGAAGATGTCAGGGAGTCATTCCAACTGATCTATGACCAAGCTGTGCGTGTGGCTGACAAAGTGGGTCTGACACCATGCAAGCCCTGCATCGCAAAGCGTCAGCAGCACCGGAGCAACATTCCATCTGAAGATGTGTTCAGTCACTACAGGCTGAACCTGCCATTCCATTCCTTGAACACATCATATCAAACCTGGAAGCTCAATTTTCTTGTAAGAATTTAACTCTTATGAAGATTTACAAACATCTAACTACAGTACTCGACTCTGTAATTGGATATGTCATCTGTCTGCATGTAGTTTGAACATGTTAAACCAAATACACTCATGATCTCTAACTCTAATTAAGCAATTTATTTTTAAAAGGAAAATTGTTAATTCAACTTGCACTTTTGAGACTTTTTATTTTATATACATATTTTGAAGGTTTTACAACTTTTTTTGTTTTTCCCCAGACTAGCATTTTTGTTTTCATACTTTTTTTTAATCAATAACATCTAGTGCTGAAGAAATATAGCAGTGATAATCTTCTTAGGATAAATTACAATATACATAAAAATAATGCTGAATCTGCTGGCAAAACATTTTTGTAATTAGTATCAGTTTTATGAAATTAAAATAACAAAAGTAATCAGAACTATTGTCTAAACATTGTCAATGCAGTGAATGAAAGACAATATCAACTTTCTTTTTCATGTATAATATCATTTTAATGTTAAAAAGCATAAAAAACTACAGTAATGTCCTATGAAGCCAGGATTTTTTTTTCAGCCTTTGCCGTGCTCCCTCTGGTGGAGAAACATTATATAGGCAGACACACGACTCACCTTTTAATCAGCCATCACTCCTGTGTTCCAGTGGCATTTTCTGTTAGCCAGTCAGTCCAAATTGATCAATTTGATGAATGTATTTTCCTTTCATGACCCAAAACTTTTGAACAATTGTGTACATATTACAGAGGTCAGCATACAAATAAAAATCTAAGAAATTATTTAAAAAAATTACATACAAGTTAAAAATTACATATAAAACTTGAAACTTAAATATGTTTCTTACAAAGTTTCTTTTTTGTACTCAGCTTTGTCTGCCACAGCTATTGGGACTAGTGCCATCTGTGATCTGCAATCGTCATCTGGACACCACAGCGATTGTGAGCATGTATGCGGAAGACCTACCCAGTCCAGAACTTGTTGACCAAGAGATTACAAGGTGGAAGTTGAAGTAAGTTATTTTGAAGTTAAGCACCTGAGAAGCCCATTTTAGAAATTGAATGTTACAACATTACTATACAGAACATTTTGTTTTAATAATTGTTCTGCTAGGTACGGCAGAGTGTCTGAGTCACAGAGGCCGAACACCCCTGCAGGTTCCATTAAAGAGTGTGACCGAGACCTTTACCCCAACCTGCACGTCCTACTTCAACTGGCCTGCACACTGCCTGTGACCTCCTGCGAATGTGAGCGCAATGCCAGTGCCCTTCGTCGCTTGAACAGCTACATGCGGGCATCAATGACGAAGGAGCGTCTCTCACTAGCACTACTTCACATTCACTGCAGCAAACACATTGACCTTGAGAGCGTTGTTGATGTGTTTGCAAACAAACACTCGAGGAGGATGGAGCTGGACTTGTCTATCCAGAGACATAAGATGTTGGACAGAACTATGCATTGTAAATAAAGGTTTTGCAAAACTACATTTGTCTTGAGAAATTTTAATTTTACTCTAGGGGTCTGCAACCTTTTCGATCCAAAGAGCCATTTCTGCTCCTTTATTCACTAAATTAAACGTGTCCGGAGCCACAAGACCTGCTGCAACTGGGATTCTCAACTGGTGGCCCACGGACCACTTTAAGTTTGTTAGAGGACATTTTTCTGGCCAGCAGGAATGATTTATAAAACTAAAAATGTCTAATGATTTCTTAACATTTACTGATATTTTTACATTTTAAGATAAAATAAAAGACAAGATTCTTGTAAAGAAGGAAAAATTAATATAGTTTTGCCCAGTTTCTAAAAACTAAAACAAACTATGCAGGCCTATGTGATTTTTTTTTTTTACTAGAAAAATTAAGTATCCTACTTCAAAGAAATAATGTAAAGTATAAAGTGAAAGTATGTTTAACTCCTTGTAATGTAGGAAAACTGCTAAAACTAACCCTTCCAGTTATAAGAACCAATAAAATTCAGTTTTGGTCAAAGCTTGAAAGAGCCACTGCATAGGGACCCTGAGCCGCAGGTTGCAGACCCCTGGTCAATTGTTTTTGTGTACATGTGAATTGTATTGTTGTATTTTTCAATTTATTAATTTCATTCATAAAAAGCAATGTCTAACCACAAAGCAAAGTAAAAAGATTATTTATTTTTGCAATTGAAGTTATATTATTTGTTGTGGGGTTAGTTTGCAGTTATGTTAAGGAGTGGTACTGTGCCTTTAAGAGGATGACGTCATTCGTTCTTCTTCGGTGGTATTTTTTTTCTGTGTATGTTCGGGTGGGACTCGGAGTAGCGTGTCTCTGGGATGAGTTCTGAATAGAAGACTGGACACACATCCCCTCTCAGTGTGTTGCTCTTTCTCCACTAACAAAAACCACCTATTTGGTAAGATTTACCTCACACAGCATTGTTTTAACTAGCTAGCTAATTAGCTTGTTTACACGTTTGAAGTAACGTGTACCACCGCCAATGAACCAATCAGAGGTCCATTTTTTTCTTCAAACGAACCGCCCCTCATAAAATCCTGGCTACGCCACTGGCTTAAGATAACTTACCGAAACCCGTCTGAGCGCGCCACCATGAGCTGCTCCTTTTAGCATGAGACCACCTGAATCCGAAGCTAATGTTAGCTTGTTCCTCTTCCGGTATTTGCCAGCTCCGCTCGTTGCACGCGGCGATTTTGGGAGTTATCGCTGTTCCAGTCAAGACAACACAAAGTTCACCAAGTGTCTCCCGTAAATTAATCCATAAGGAGAAGGTCCTCGCTGCTGTGAGGCTGCTGGGACGCTGCAACGAGGCTGTACAATTGAAGCTCCGCTCCATCCGCCAGAAGCAGTGTCCCGTTGCCGCCGGTCCCTATGCCGGGAGTCCGCTCGTTTAATTTTTGCCGGCTGCGCGTTGGGAGCGATCGCAAATACACTAAAAATTGAACTAAAACATAAAAATAACAATTATACTTTATTTATAAAGCCATTTAAAAAAAACACAGCTGCAACAAAGTGCTGTACACATGAAATTAAGAACATATAAACAAAAGATGAGATGAAATCATGAAAAACAACAGTCATGTGTTTAATACAGAAGTGGGTTGAGCCTAACCAGGGGTTGCTAGGTGAGGGGCTGGACTCAGGTTTGAGGTGATTGGCTACGGCTTGTGACGTCAATAACTGCAGGAAGTGTGAATCCAGGTGTATTTATCAAAAATAAATAAATCTACTTAGAGTAAATAAACCACTGGGTGCATTTTTTTGGCCTTAGGACTGTTTTTTTATGAAGTAAATACCCAAAGTTTAGTAAAAAAAACATTAAAAAGTGAATTTTGCATCTGTGGTCCCCTTTAAAACCTTTACATTGCTGTCAATTTTCAATTTAACTGACTTTACTATGAAACTCCTGCCAGAAGAAAATCTTAACTGCAGTGGAAGTATTACAGCTACCTTTGTACTTGCACATAACCACAGTCTTCCATGTCTTCTTCTTCTTCTTTCAGCTGTTCCCTCTTCAGGGTCTCCACAGCGAGTCATCCTCCTCCACCTCTCTCTGTCCTCTACATCCTCTGTCCTCACTCAAACTACCTCCATGTCCTCTCTAACTGCATCCATATATCTCCTCTTTGTCTTTTTCCTGGCAGCTGCATTTCTAACATCCTTCTACCAATATCCCCACTGTCCCTCCTCTGGACATGTCCAAACCATCTCAGTCTGGTCTCCCTAACTTTATCTCCCAGTTGTTCAACATGTGCTGTATCTCTGATGATCTCATTCCTGATCTTATCCATCCTTGTCACTCAACCTCAGCTTCTTCATTTCTGACACTTCCAGTTCTTTCTCCTGTCTTTTTGTCCATGTCTCTGTCTCCAGACCATACAACATAGCTGGTCTCACCACTCTCTTGTAAAATTTAACCACAGACTTCCATGTAAATGACATTAATAATGAATCCAACGTAATCTTTGCTGTGTTCATCCTACAACATGCATCATAAAACAGGATCCCTGAAGTTGAAGTGAGAAAGGGAACCCAGTTCCCACAGAATGCTTCCCAGTATAATTCACACCCCACCACATAAACAAACAGGACATTGTTTAAGGTAAAAAAAAAATTTAAAAAAAAAAAGTTAGATATTTGCTTCAGGTTTTCTGCTTACACAGTAATCTCTTGAAATGAGCTTCAGCTCCCTGAAACCTGGACAAGAGAAGCAGGTGAAGAAAATGGATGGATGGATTGTACCAGTGAACTTTCTTTTGTTCCTGCCTTTTCAAATGTGATTTACTATATTTTACTGTCTTTACAGGACAGTGAATATTTAAGGAAAACAGTTTCTCATGAAAAATGACTCGGCGTATTGAACGATGTTAAACAGGTGTGTTTGAAACTGAGCTCTCTGCCTGGAGGAGCGTCCATGTGACACACAGGTACAAACTGGTCACACAGGACTCTGGAGGCAAAGAAAGTTGATTTGACAGCACCTGAAAGCCTTCAGAAGGTGACACATAGAAGGAAGTGGTGTTTAAAACACATTATTGAATGACATCTGAATCACACCTGATTGATGTAACAGGAGGTCTTCAGTTGGTTTCTGCTTCTCTGGAAGCTAGAAGATGGAGGCAGGAGCTTTTGTTTTCACCGTTTCTTCTTTATGATGAATATGTTTCCACATAATCTGGGTTCTTCCAGTCAGACTGTCACCTCCCCCAGACAACTCTTCACTCACTGTGTGACCCCTCTGGCTCGCCGTAGAGACACTTGTCCTATCCAGCCTCTGTC
>JBBPBX010030924.1:23639-34868 GCA_038048925.1 Garcialebias charrua | reverse complement strand
CAAGGAATTTGGAGGTCAGAGGTACAGTTGTCAGTCGCATAAACTCCAAGTTGATCTATAAAAGGCAATTCAGACAGGATACTGATTTTAACAGCTCGAAAAGAATATCAGTGATAGATGAAGTTATTACACTTCAGATTCAGACTTACCTCACTGACATCAAAGAGTGCTGGCCATCTGTTTAGGAACTCTGGAATTGCTGGCTCCTGTAGAACCTCCTGCCTTCTGATTGAGAAGGTATGTTGCATCTTCTTCTTGATCTCAGCCTCACCCTTTTTCTTCTTTTTTACCTCTATCAGTAGAGCCACCGCCTCCATACTCTCTGTTGTTTCACCTCTGGGTATGTTTGGACAGAAATTAACTTCTGCCTTCCTGGCCTTGTTGGCCGCTGGCGTCTCCTGGCCTTTCCGTTTATTCTTCAGAGAGTTGACTGCAACCTCATGATGTTCAGCTCAGCTGAAAAGAAAACCACATTCACACAGTACCTGTGAATTAAGACAAAGAAAAACTCAATTAGATTTATCTGTAAAATGAGCTGCCTTTCAGCTTGAGTTTGTTATTGAAGTTTAGCAGCTTTCATGGTGTTACAAAAAAAGGCATTCAAGAAAGCCAGCTCCTTTTCAAAGTGCATAATGTTCCTAAAAACCTAAAACGACAAACTTAAAAACAACACATTGTCCAAGATCAGACGTAAGTCTGAGTTTTTTGCATTATAAATCATATAATTTATACGTTTAACATGCTTCCTCTAAACAATTCAACTTGATATTGTAACCATTTTAACATCACATGAACTGTTAATTAAAAGTAATTACATTTTGATGCGTACATCTTAAACTTGTACTTACAAAATCTATGTTGCCACATGAGGTGAGAGAACAGGACAGGAGGAGAAATATAATAGGTACTGTATCTGGAAAAAAAAGAATAGTAGTGATAAGACAAACAACAACCACCATTCAATTCTATAATACAAGCCAGTAAAAAGCAGTTACTAAGCTAACACATTAGAGTCCTATTTTTTTTTAATTCTTGTTCAGTTCTTTAGTTTACTTTATTGCAGTTGAATAGCTCAGTTTGCTATATATATAGATAGCTATATAGATATGAAAATCATTGACCAACAGGCTAAAAAAAAATCCTACAAACAACAACGTTTAGCTAAAATGTCTAGATCAGGGGTCTGCAACCATTTGGAGACATCTCGTCTAACATCCAGCAACGTGACCAAGATAAAAATGCCTAAAATAATCACAAACTACATAAATGGATTGATATTGATGATATGTTGTAATAACTGTACGATTATGACACATTTAGGAGTAATAAAACATTAGGATGTATCAGATTGTTTACGGATTGCCTACCGTGCATGTACGAAGAACAACTTGGATGATGCAAAATGGAGGACAGCTTTTTCTTCTTCTTCTTGTTCAAGTTTTACGGCAGTTAGTAACCAACTTAAAGGGCATTACCGCCATCTACTGGTGGAGGACATTGTTTCACATAACTTTTATGAAAACCAATCATATAAAATTTAAAGAATATAATCTTGTTTTATATCTTTGATTATTTAAACAATAATTTAAACAATGTTAGTAAGTATTAACTAATTACATTCAATACAGTTGATATTTGATTAAATTATTAAGATAATATTTTATTTTAATGCATATATATTAAAAATATGAGTTTTTAAATAAAATCTAATAGATTTAAATACATAAAAATTACTTATGCCTTGAATCATTTCTGTGAGTGTAAGTGCTTTGTACAAATTCATAACATTTTGCAGAATATGCTTTTGTTCCCTATAGAAGATGATTCCAAGAGTGCGTAGTAAATACAAAAGACCATAAATAGATTCACATTTTTATCAAAAGATCTGCACTCTTTAATCACACAATTACATCATCGAGGAGCTTCCAGTCTTTTCATAGTTGCCGACTGATTAATGAAGCTCTGTTTGGTTATTTACAACTTGTCATGAACTCGCCCAGGGGAGTCTTACATCTTCCTTTAAATGTTTGTCCTTGTTTTCATTATGAAACTGGAAAAAATTTAAAGTAATCTTGCCTTGAGAACAAAATAAATCAATGCTTTATGTATATCAAGTTATTTGTCCATCCATCTTCTGCTTGTTCTGAAGTCAGATCATGGGGGCAGCAGCTTGAGCAGGGAGGCCCACACATCTCATTCCACAACCACCTCAACCAGCTTTTCTGAGAAAACTCTTTGGCGTTCCCAAGCCAACTGAGAGACAGAGTCTCCCCAGCGTGTCCTGGGTCTTCCCCAGGGTCTCCTCCATACCTGAAGCACATCCCTAGGGAGGCGCCCAGGTAGCATCCTTACCAGATGCTCAAACCACCTCAACTGGCTCCTCTCTATGTGGAGGAGCAGTGGTTCTATTCCAAATCTCTCCTGATTATCCCATCTCCAAGGGACAGTCCAGCTACACTGCGGAAGAAACTCACGCCTGTATCCGCGATTATTTTTTGTGGGTCACCACCTGAAGTTAGGAATGTATACCGACCAGTAAACAGAGTTTCACCTTACAGTTCAGCTCCATCTTCACCCCAACAGACCGGCACAGAGACTGCAACATGGCAGACGCTGCATTGATCCATCTATCAATCTTCCTCTCCATTTTTCCCTAATTTGTGAAGAAAACCCCCAAATACTTGACCTCCTCCACTTGAGGCAGAACCTCACCCTCAACCCAAAGAGAGTAATGCACCCCTTTCTGACTGAGGACTATGGCCTCAGATTTGGAGGTACTGATTCTCATCCCATCCAATTGATACTCAGTTGACGATGACGCCAACAGGTCCACATCATCTACAAATAGCAGAAATGGAATACTAAGGTCACTGAATCAGACTCCCTCAACCCCCTGGCTGAGTCCATCTCCCACCCTGAAGGGCTCTGACTTACTGCCGGCAATACGAACCAAACTCTCACACCACTTCTATAGGTGCTAAATAGCCTGTAGCAATGGACCCCAAATCCTATACTCACTGAGCACACCCACTCCCCACAGTGTACCTTGAGGAACACAGTTGAATGTCTTCTCCAAGTCCACAAAACACATGAGGACTGAATGGACAAACTCATGACCCCTTGAAAACCCTATAGTTAGGGTAAAGAGCTGGTCCAGTGTTCTATGGCCAGGGAGGAACCTGCATTGTTCAAGGTTCAACCAACGATCAAACTTATTTCTCCAGCATCCCTGAATAGACCTTACCAGGGAGGCTAAGGTGAAAGATGTATCACAAGTTACTCGTTAAAAAAAACCCAAAACATTAGTTCATCAATCCGAATTAAATTTATTTTTCCGATCAGACATCGTTCAAAGAGCCATCTCCAACAGGTAAGATACTAACTGTTCATAACCATCCCACAAAACCCCATTTTGAAAGTTCAAAAGTGCCACTTTAAAGTGCTAGCTTGAGAGAGCTTCCTGCTTTTGGTCAACTGATGTCAAAATGATGAGAACATTACTTAGAATAACATTGTACCCCTTAAATTTTCACACAAAGACAGCGCTACATAAACATATCGACGAGTTATCAGTTTTTAAACGATAATGTCTGATACAAAGGGCCAGGACTGAACGTTGAAACCAAAAACTGCCACGAAGTGGTATTATCTGACAATCTCACTGAAACAGTTTTGCCATGGATAAGCAGAACAACTTATTGTAAACATTTTATAATTGTCTACATAAAAAAAGTTTATTTGTTAAGACTGCAGCCAATAAAATGTAATCTTGTTGAGAGGATCCGTTTTGGTGGCCTTAGAATCGCTTCTCTGTTTTTTGCAGATGATGTGGTCCTATTGGCTTCATCAGATCGTGATCTACAGCTTTCGCTGGAGTGGTTTGCAGCCGAGTGTGATGCGGCCGGGATGAGGATCAGTTCCTCCAAATCCGAGGCCATGGTCTTGAGCCGGGTCGGGGAGGAGGTCCTGCCCCAAGTGGAGGAGTTTAAGTATCTCGGGGTCTTGTTCACGAATGAGGGAAAACTGGAGCGTGAGATCGATAGGCGGATAGGTGCAGCATCCGCAGTGAAGCGGGCGCTGTACCGGTCTGTCGTGGTGAAGAGAGAGCTGAGTCGAAAGGCAAAGCTCTCAATTTACCGATCGATCTACGTTCCCACCCTCATCTATGGTCATGAGCTTTGGGTTGTGACCGAAAGAACGAGATCTCGGATACAAGCGGCTGAAATGAGTTTTCTCCGCAGGGTGGCTGGACTCTCCCTTAGAGATAGGGTGAGAAGCTCAGTCATCCGGGAGGGACTCGGAGTAGAGCCGCTGCTTCTCCACATCGAGAGGAGCCAGTTGAGGTGGCTCGGGCATCTGGTTAGGATGCCTCCTGGACGCCTCCCTGGTGAGGTGTTCCGGGCATGTCCCACCGGGAGGAGACCCAGAGGAAGACCCAGGACACGCTGGAGGGACTATGTTTCTCGGCTGGCCTGGGAACGCCTTGGGATTCCCCCAGAGGAGCTGCTCCAAGTGGCTGGGGAGAGGGAAGTCTGGGCCTCCCTACTTAGGCTGCTACCCCCGCGACCCGACCCCGGATAAGAGGAAGAAAATGGATGGATGGATGGATGTTAAGACTGCAGCCAATTCTTGATGATTTTGGAGATACTGTATGATCAAAATCTGAAAGTGAAACTACGAGGGAAAAGATTAGAGTTGAGCTCAGACATCAGTTTCTGTTTTGGCTTTGTCATTGATTAAATTGACTTATTTGGACTTATTTCCTCAATGTGTCAAGTTTGATAATAAAACTGATACAGCCCCAGATAAATAAAAAACAGTTTTGTAATAGACAAATCTCTTGTCATATTTTCCCTAAACACACATTCAAATATTTCATAATTTGTTCCTGGAAGTCTTCCCTGACACTGCAGCTAATATGAACACACAGCTTTGTCAACACATTTTTTTATGTGTTTTTGTGGTCAAGAGCAAAAAAAAAACAGACAGTGTGTCTCGTTCACCGGTTCATTCGCAGAGCATTTTCAAACACTGCACTGTTTTGCTTTTATTATTTGACTAACCTGACATTTTATATGCCAACTTGTTGTGCTTTTAAAAACTAATCCAACAAGGAAATGTGTTTTAGTGCACCTGAATCAAGACACTAACCTATTCAGAGCTTCACGGTAACAGTTCCTTGTGTGCCAAAGTGTGCATGGTAACCAGCCGGTTTGTGTACCGGTACTCTTGCATGTCTGATAAACTTGCTGCAGAAACTGTCTGTATAGAGGGGTGTCTGTTCTTTTACCGGAACAGTGCTTTTAAAAGAAAAATATTATTTTTAGCTGTGTCATTTGCCTACAGTATGTAAAAGCAGTGGTTTTCGTTCCCAGACAGAGGAAGACATAGGCAGGATAGTAAAGTGTTGAGGAAACTGTTTTGGAAAAATTAGGATGCAAGTGAATTTCTGCTAAGCTGAAGCTGCACAAGACCTTATCTATGCAAGATGTTTGTCTGCTTTCACACCAAATGTGCAAATCCCAGAGTACTGGTAAGTAGAGGCCTCTGGATCACCTGCTACCAACAGAAATTAAATTATACGTCTGCTCTTAACAGGTCTTGCAAGGTTACTTGATGAAGCACAAAACTCATTCTAAACCAACCGAAGTGGGTTCGAATGAGGTTGTAGGGATATAATACTAGTCAGTTTTGCTGACTGTACAATATTCCAGATGAAAGATTTGAGTAGATTTGATCTGACACAAACTTATCATCAATATTCACGAGTTCTCTCTTTTTAGATTAATACCAATATTTCTGTGACTAGGTCAGATGTAATTCACAGGAAACGTTAAACTTATGTTGGTACAGCAGGACTGGACCATTTATTTAACATAATTATAAATTACATCACAACATGTGTTGTACATGATTGGTTGATCATTTTTCCTATAATTAACTTCAGCATGAGTATACGCGTCCGTAACGTCATAGGAACAACAGAACACAAGTTATGGGTGTTATTAACTTATACTCTGCTGGCACAATAAACTTAAAGTTTGGTTACTTAAAATAAGAAAGTTTCATAGAAGAGAAAATGGAGGATTAAAGAAGAGAGGTATTATCTTGATGTGTTTTAACCAGAAACATGGCAGCTCTCCGGCCGATCTCGGCTACACATTGGGACCCTTGGCAAAGCATTTTGATGACTTGTTACCTCGTGAAGACGGTCAGTCCCCAGTTGGTCCAACTGGCCAGTTCGTTTACCATTCTCAGCGTCTCCAGACATCTGCCTTGACTCGAACCGAAAGTAACGGCAGTTTCTGGTTTGGCTTTTCAAGATAAGAGCTTCCTTTGAAGGAATCTCACTAAAAGAGAGCTTTTTCAGCTCGAAATGGATTTATAACAGGCATGTTATAAATCTTTAACTGAATGACGTGTCCTTAGCGTGTGACTGGCGTTCATTCAGCTCCTTTGGGGAACCTCATGGCTTGAGGTTTACTCCAGCAGACTCTGACAGTTCCAGCAACAGCTTAGAACTTTAAGAAAGGATCTGTGATCAGACTTGTTCTTCCCCGATTGGTCCAAACAAACCAGTGGATGAAGGTCACTCGGATAGGAGAAGATCAGTTTTTTTAGAACAGAGAAGAAGTTGTTTAGAATGAAGAGAGAGAAACAGATTAGACTGGAGCCAGCTTCATAAAACAACTGATTAAAACTGTGTTCTAACTTCTAACAAAACTGAGGAGTTCAGTCTGACATATTAATTCACTTTCACCATTTGATTCATCATATGAAGAAGTGACCATCATTTTGAAATAACATTGGATTTCCAACTTGAATTAAACAGTTTGAATTAAACAGTCTTTGACTATCAAACATTGAATTCAATAATGCTTACTTAACACAAGGTTATTCATTAACACAAAATAGAGGAATAAGAGAGTCTCTTATGACTTATTGTGTTTTGATTCAAAATAATGTAATAAAATAGTGTTAATGTCTTTTTACTGAAAGTATCAGTGAAAAGGTGTCACTGGGACATATCAAAGAGACGAAGGTGTATCAGAGAACACCGTCTGGTTCACTACAAGGTGATTAAGAATATCTTGTTTTATTGAAAAACATACCCTTGAACAATATCCTCGAAACAATACCAACTTGTTTTAGTTGGCCATGTGGTAGTGCTCTGAAATATAAATGAAGTTTAGACAATTGTTGTTAAAACTAAAAAAAAAATCAGTAAAATCTGTTTCTCATGTAAGTATTGGCCGATCTCCGATTGCCCAAAATTAAGGAAATCTGGGCCGATAAATCGGCTAGTCGATAAATCGGCCGGTCAATATATCGGTCAGCCGATTTTATCGGCGCACCCCTACTTTTAATCTTTTGTACCATTCACTGAAAGATTGACATCCATTTAGCAGTGCAACTTGACCTAATCTGTATCAGCCATTTCATTATGCTAAACTTTGTGCTGGAGTTTGATCTGCTATGAATGAATTTGTTCTTCCTTGTTGATAATGGCTAGAACTCGGTCAACTTTAGATTTTGAGCTAAACTTTGACCTGGTAGTAGTAATAAAGTAATTTACAACTGGCATAAAAATCAGCAGGTGATGTGTATACCTTCAAGAAATGCTAAGCCTTGAATCAGTCAAGCAATAGGACATCAGGTAGAATGTGAATGGTTGGAGGAGTGTTAGCAATGTCTTCAGATATGTACTGTATTAGGAATTAATTTGGAAGAGCGTACTGTACGTGATAGGTATGATCTATAAGATCCCGCCACATTATCACCATGCAGCTGCAATGACCAATCTACACCCAGCTGTCCTTTTAAATGAAAGACAGCTGAATGAGGTTACTCTACAGGTCATATTCCTGTGAAAAAATGTTCAGTGCCTTGTGTCGAGAAGGGGCAGGAAAAGCTACTCTGAGAACAAATGACACAATTTTTGTCACACAACGTCAATGAGAGCCGATTTCGCCACTTTGGATGGAGTATGTGGGGACTTTTAGATAGATGCACTGTCCGCTGCATGATCCAAAGATCAAGTGGATACCTGTTCCTACAGTGTTTGGTATGTTTAGTGCTTGGTATGGAATTGACTCTAATAAAAGGGGTTAGGGTTACTATAGTTTCCACTTGCTGAATTCTTCAAGGTCTTCCATGAAAATGATTCTGTGACACATCGAACGTATCTGATAGCATTATTGTTACCGTAACAAATTATCAAGTTCTTTATTCCTTGTTCAGTGATGGTCCCCTGTACAATGTTAATCCAGGTTTTGGAACCGTATGCTAACAAATGGGCGTTTTCTTTTCCTACACATTATCCAGCTGCAAACAGCATCTGCAATTTCCAGTCAGCTTTTCTTCACGCTAAAATGGTTTTCAGAGGTTTTCCAGAACCCATGCAGTGATTTCCGTTGCATGTCTGGTCTTGTTGTGGTGACGTGAGATTTTCTTTTTTTTCCTTTGTGCAGAAAAGAGATCTTTAGATTAAATTAGACTTTAAATACGATAGTTGCTCATTTACTGTAATTAGGTTCAGACCTCTGGTAAAATCAGATAACAGTGATGGGTGTAAAACCTTCTACTGTTTTCATTAATTGTCAAATTCCACCCGAGTTTTTCATCCTAAGTGTCCAGTTGTTGAGTTTGTGTGGGAGTTGGGCCAGACGTGTGAGGATTTATCAGAGCCTTTTGTTAAAAACAGCTTCAGGCAAAAGCTGTGATGAAAGCTGATTCACGTCGCCAACATATTTTTGTTGGAAGCCTTAAATTGAGACAAAAAATATATATATATAAAAATAATATTGCCTGACAGGGAACACGTCGGTGATAGATTTTTACCAATAGCACTCTTCTTTTATTAATTTTCAATGAATAAAATGTCATTTGTATTCAAGGATTCAATGTTCTTTGTTGTCATTCACGTCGCATGTGGTACGAGGGGGAACAAAATGGTGTACACAGGGTCCCAGTTACATCCAACAATAGCAAAAATATAAAGTGTAAAAAAACCACCCAGGAAATAAGGATCTAAGATATACGCTAAACTAACGCCCAATGGTACACTAAAAAAATCTAAGATATAAGCTGGTCACTAATAGTGCAAAACAATACAATGAACAGCAGGAGCACGATTCTAATAGGTTCGTGTTGGCTATAAATTACACGCTTAATGTGAGCACTAACATAAACTAAACTAACACAAACTAGGATTTATTCAAAGAATTCAACAAAAATACAGAAACAAGACACCAAAGGTGAAAAAGAAATAAATCTACAGCAGCATGGTCCTATATAGAGTTGCACTCGGGTCCAAAAAATCCAACCCGACCCAGCCCCAGCCTGTAGTCCTAATTTCCGAACCCCACCCGAGCTGACAAATTAACAGTAATTACAGGTCCACACCTAAAAAAAAACAGACATTTTTAATCAAGCTTTGACTGCTTATACCACTGGCACTGACTATTATTGATGGTCGGCGGACGCATGCGGCTGAGTAAAGTGGGCAGAAGATCAGAGCTGAGGAGCCCTCAAAGCGCATTAAATGCTTCCCCTGCTTCTGCCTGCATTGAACCCTGCTCTGACATGTCAGATATTTTGTGATCTCACCTGTTTCCGTCATCGGTCGTGCGCATCCGCTGAGTGCCGTGACTGAATGAACGTCCATTTGGGCAATGGATTGCTGGCAGTAGTCCATCTGAAGCTTAATTGAAATTTTTACCTCTTTTAAATAGCCGTGTGGGGCTGGTGATAGTATGGCAAGCCATGTTGGCATATAATTGGATTGTCGGCAGCGTGCGTCCGTTGACACAATCAAAAGCCCGACACCAACCCAGCCCGCACATTAAGCACATTATTATGGCCCGGCCCGGTACGAATCTGGGTCGGGCGGGGCCGCGCTCCAAGTTCGGGTTAGAAATGACACCTCTAGTCCTATACTGTATATCTGTAATTGACAAAAAAAGTGGAATGTTTGTGTTTGGAAAATTTGTTTTTAAGACAAATTCACCTCTGAGTGCAAACAGTGCAAAGGAAAGGAAGAAGAATCAAAATGAGGCAAAGATTTCAGGAAAAGGTACAGAATTACAAGAGGGTTACAACTCCCAGAGGATAAAATTATCCACTACCCAGCTTGGGGTGTCTATGAGTGCACACCTATTTCTCCAGCTCCCCGGGCGCTTTCGGGCTGCTCACTGCACCACCTGGTAGGTGGTTGGGTTAAATGCAGAGACGAATTTCGTCTGTGTATGGGAAACATACGCAGATGACAGGAATAGACATTATTATTATTATTATCTGACTGAATAACTCCAGCCATCAATACCTGTTTTGTAAGCTTCTGCTGATGAGTCATGATTAAAGTCACCTGTAAACTCTTGTTTACAGGTGATCTATTGTTCAACAGTTGCTTACATTCATTCTTGCCGCAACACGCTTAAATAACATTTCCTTGTGAATTAAGCGAATGATACGGGGGATATGAGTTTGCAAAATATTAGCTCAGTATCAAACTTGTAGGACAAGATGAAACTCAGCTCATATGGGATACTTCAAACATTTTAACAAGATTTTTTACAAAGTGAAACTAGTATTCTTTGAATAAATGTACATCACCTCCTTACATGTCAAAGTTTTAAGCATACATCTTGAACAATCCATAGAAACACAGACTATTTGTTGAGAATGACCCTAAGCTTCTATCCCGCCAAATTTGAGCTCAATATCTGCAACAAAAATAAAAAACGACAGAGTTATATTAATTTTTATGTTTGCTAAGGACAATCAGCTGTGGCAGCCATCCTAAACTGGCTCCTGAGTTTGAAACCTAGTAGTGAAGGCGGCTACCAATGGGACAGATCTGGTTGGCAGGCCATACACTTAAGAAGTCCTCTGGATGGGGGACGAAACGTTTTTCACTTAAAGAAACTGGTCCAGATGACACGATTTAACCTTTTATGATGTTATCTACCTGGATGATTGAGCTTACAACCCGGTTTTTGTTGAGTTTTTTTGGCTGCTGAGTGGTTGATGAAATATGATATTTTGCTAATACACAGGCAACTGAGAACTTTTGTTGGGTTTTTCATGTTTTTATTAAAAAAATACACATTTAAATAGAACAAAAATATTCATATAGGACGAATATTTTAACAAAAAATTATATTCAGTACACTTTCCCAAAAACACAACATGGCACAAATATAATTATACATATACATATATATATAT
>JBBPBX010030924.1:0-12184 GCA_038048925.1 Garcialebias charrua | reverse complement strand
CTATGCAGCTATCTATCTACGTATCTATCTACATATCTATCTACATATCAATCTATGCATCTATCTACGCATCTATCTATCTACCTACCTACGGTACTTACCTACAGTACCTAACACAAAATGGACCTTGTACATCCTGATATTTACCCAGACTTCCATGGGATCAAAGATCTCAGATATCATCCTATTCAGACTTGCATGAGAGACTTCCAAAAGGAGCCATTTTAATTAAATCCAGCGGTTCTCCTACCATTAACCAAGGAGGGTGCCTTGTCCTGTCAACACAACCGTGCACACCTACGGAAATCCACCACCACCACAACTTCCGTTAATGGCTGGGGAGGGGAGATTGTTGCCAAGGACCGGTCACCACAGGACAAGTGGCAAGTCAGATATAGTGACATAAAGTCACGCTCTCCTCTTCACAACACCCCACCCCACCCCCATTCTGCCGAGCACCCTCCCATGGCCAGTAGTGAAGGTGAAGGGGAAACCAAAATCTTAATAGTTGCTGCTTTCTGTAGCTTGAAGGCCGAGCTGGTCTGCTTTTATTCACAGCTTTGTTCTTTAAATTTGACAGAGCTGCTGGCTAAAAATTTAAATTGAGAACACAAGTTTGATAATGTGGTAAATTGGAAACCTTACCTTCCACCCCAGCTCCACAGTCAAGTGAAACCACCACATTACTGAAATGGCTAACACATGTCGACCATCTTTCACTGATAAATTCCTGATATACCTAAAAACTTCTTACTTTCGAGAAGTGTCCCAAACTTTTCCCCAGTAGGAGATAATTTACGGAAAAAAGAACAGTGCTCTTACACGTAATCACTCCCATTCTTGAATCTGGCTTTGCTCAAAGGTTACAAAATGCAACCACCTGCTAAACTAAACCTGCGGGGGCAATTTGGAAAAACTTGGGGATAAACTTTGATTACGGTATACTGTATTCTACATTTTGTTCACTTTTTATAATACGTGTGGATAAAAAAGATGTAGAAATGCCAGCATAGATCCCCCCCCCCCACCCCCCGAGCCAGACTAGCATTATTAGAAGTATGCTAAGCTAAGTTAGCTAGCTTTTAACTTGATGTGCAAACAACAAAAACTGATTGGGAGCTGATCCTTACCTTCATGCACAGCTGAGGGTGTGGATCAACTGCAGCAAAAGTCATCTAAAGATCATCAAAAACAAAAAGCACAAAATTAATAAATCACTTCTTTTACACAAATCACACTATTTTAGGGATTTTTACTGTACTGATTATATCAGAACAAGCGTTCAATACAAAACATATATAACATAACATATATATTTATATATAACATATATAACATAACATATATATAACCTCACTCTCACATAACCTGCTCTTTGGATAGAGGGCAAAATGTTTTCTGTAACAAATAAAGTCCAGTTGTTTTGTATTGTACGCTTGTTCTGATTTTATCATGTCCTGGATGACTGAGAATCTTCACCAGCATGTACCGATTATAAAAAAGATTTTCAGTGGAAGATTATCTGCGTCACGGGCTATTTATATACTAACACAGAATTCCCTTCTCAGGTGACAAACCCTTGGCCCGAAGCCAGAGAGGATTACTTATCGCTGCTTCACGTCACATGTTTAAATATGCACAAGTGTGAGATTTCTTTTGCACCATGGAGTTTATGGAACACCGTAAAGCTGAAGGTTAAACTGACATAATATCCACTTTTTTTGAGAGGTGCAAAATGACAGTTTAAGGCGTAAACGGTTTTGTTTGACGTCATTTGACATTTGCGGTGCGAGGTACACAAGCAGGAAGTTGTTGGCAGCATATTGTGTTTGCACTGACATAAACCGTGTCCACGTAAGTGAAATCAAATGTTTTCACTCGCAGAACCACGGGATAGTCGTTTTCCTTAAGGGGGATGACGTGTCACCAGCAGGTAATCTGTAAGGATCTGTGGCTAATCTGAGATTTAATGACACACCAGATAGTCCTACTTCCTTTAAATGGTGGCTCGCTTCATGTGGACACAATAAAGAGAGATTTTAAAAAGCTGTGTACCTTTCCTCTGCTGACATTCTGCGATGAGTGAGGCAGATCCACGCAGCTCCCATCCTCGCTTTTCTCACACAACCCAACCACAGCTGCAACGGGGCATTCAGGCTCCCATAACAACCTCTCTTCCAGCGGGTCAAAAGTAATTCGAAACCACAGTTCCTCCTGGCCTGTCGGGAAGGAAACACACAATGTTTTTAGCTGATATGATAAGGTGTCAGCTTTTGGCATGAAAATTACTTTATTTTTTGTTTACTCACGGTCTCTGAATGGGCAGACCTGGACTCTAGTGGCATCTGTCACAGCTGACCAACCCTAGAAAGAATTTCCTCTTGAGTACAAAAGACTTGTTCCCTTCCACAGAACTGAATAAAAGGGGCATAAACCAGAAATGTACCTCGATGCAAAGACAGGGCAAAAGCCGTGTGTATGGAAGAATGGCACTCTTAAGGGCTTGATCCTTTTTTATCTGAAACAAAAACAATAAATGTCCCAGTTAAAGATTTTTCATTAGGCGGCTAGCTAAAAGTTGCCATTCATACTTCCTCAAAAAGGAAATATGAATAGTGAGTAAGCAGAAGTGAAGCAAATTACTGAACGCTTATTGAACAGGTGTCATGAGTCACCAGGAGAACATTCTAAAATTAACATGGTAAATGGAGCTTATTTATATAGCGCTTTCCAGCCCCCTGTGAGGAGCCCCAAAGCACTTTACAATACCAGCCATCCACCCATTCATTCACACATTCATACACCGGTAGTGGTAGCCTGCCTTGCAAGGCGCCATCCAGACCTACCGGGAGCAACTCAGGGTTAAGTGTCTTGCCCAGGGACACAACGACACATGGTGGGCGGACGCGGGATTCGAACCTCCAACCTTCCGATCGGGGGACGACTGCCATTACCACTACACCTCTTGAGTACAAAGATACTCAAGAGAATATTTCCTTTAAATATTTTACCACTATTTAAAAAGAAGGCGCACTATGCTAGGGAGAAATCAGCCAACACCAGTGAGAAAGAAGCAGGACATACACTACATGTATTTAGGCCAGGGGTGTCAAAGTCAAATACACCGAGGGCCAAAAAAACAGATTTGCTACAAGCCAAGGGCCGGACTGGTTTAATGTTCATTATAAGGGGGTGATTTGTTTTATTTTGTCTCTTTTAAATGAATGAATAAATGAATTAAATAAAATATTAAATAGCAGTGCCGCAGCTTTGGTGTAGTGGTTAAAGCGGGCGGTACATATGCTGGAGGCCGAGCCTCTCCACAGGCGTCGTGGGTTCACGTCCCAGAACCGACGAGCACATTACTGTGGTGTTTCCCCCCTCTCTAACTGTTTCGCTCTCTCCCTCTCTAATAAAGGCCACTAGTGCCCGAAAAAGCAAAAATAAATAAATAAAATTAAATAGCTTTACATCTGCTAAGTTCTTGGCATAAATCAACACAGACATGTTCCTGTTTTTAGTATTTTACATTGTTTTATAATGTAGCTGTTTATTTTTAGTTTTGTTTTTTAAATACCGTTTTCTTGTGATTTTTAATTAATATGCTTTATCAAGCTGTGAAGTCCTTCATTTTCTACAGCTGATAGCTGTTGGTCATTAATTATGATGAAGTTTAGCAACTTCTCGGTGAACATTTGAGCTCCGTGGCTTCAGCGGTGTTCTTTTTGTTCAATCCAGGGCGGGCGCTCTGATTTCGGTCAGCCGCTCTCAGCCTGTCCCTCCTACGAGACGGTCAGACAGCGGGTCGGACTGAACACAGCTGGCCACGGTCGTTCTCCCTGTTTCGGTTCAGCGAGAGTGGCGTCCCCTGAAGCCCCAGAGCTCGAATGTCCAACGTAAAACTAACTTGACCGCGGTTTAATGTGGCGCTATGGCTCTGCAGACATTGCACGTTGCTGTCTTGTGGTGTTTAGTGTAAAATACTTCCACACAGCGGACATGTTACGATGAAAAGTTGGCTAGCTGTTAGCTACAGTGCTACTCACAGTCCGCACGTTGTAGCTGGCTGCAAACTATGAAATGGATTTCCTGAATGTGACGTGAGGCGGGTCTTATTACTCTGGGTTCATGAGACACGACTCCGGATAGGATCCATCCCTACTACCGTTGCATTGTGGGGAATGTAGTGTTGGTGCGTGCAAAACACCAGCGGGTGGCTGTGGCCTGTGGGCCGTTTCTAATAGTAATTAAATATCATCCAGGGGGCCATAGATAATTAATTTGCGAGCCGGATCTGGCCCGCGGGCCATGACTTTGGCATATGTGATTTAGGGCAATCATGTTCAAGAATTTTTTCTGTTAAATACCGGTACCGTATTTTTCGGAGTATAGGTCGCACCAGAGTATAGGTCGCATTGTCCAATTATTACCAATAGATTGGAAAAATCCCTAGATAGGTCGCACCGAGTATAGGTCGCACCTACGTTTAGCTCTGCTGCAAATGTCTGCCACAGGAGCGCACAGCAAGGCTTTTAAGAAGATTAACACTTAAAAACAATTATTTGTTTGATAAAAATTATAGCAAATATGTGTCTGAGCTGAACTTTTCCTTAATAAATGAACGTAATTGTGAAATGAGCTGGATTTAAAAATTTGTTTCGCCGAAAGTGATAAAAAGCCATGTATAGGTCGCACCTGAGTATAGGTCGCAGGCCATGAGAAAAACGATAAAAGGTGCGACCTATACTCCAAAAAATACGGTAATTGAAATCTTGGTTTTCTTTTCAACATTTTGATTCATTAATCTCTGTAATTGTTATAAGTGTCTAACCAGAGTATGCGCTCCTGTGCCCGTGCAGATAAAATCCTTAAGGCAAAGGCGGAGATGGTAGTCTTGATCTTCAAGCATGTCTGACACGTCAACCTTCAGCTCCTTCCTGTCAGGGTTCACGCCGTACGCCAGCCTTCCAGCTGAAAGAAACCAATAAGACAACCAGAACAAAACGTTCCTTTTAAAAGAAAATGCACAAATATCTAAAAATCCCCATGAAATGTCTGATACACTTTGATCAAAATATCACAGGGATGCTACAACACCCTGTTATTCACAACTTTACGATTATGTTCAAAGCGGCGAGTTTACAAGTGGAAATCATTCAACCCCACCTGATTCCTCAGCAGGGTGTGTGTGTTTTGTCAGATTGCGATAACAGCCTTGCCCTTTTTATATAAAGGTACAATTTTAAAACGTTCTGTCCATGAGCCTTGAAGCACATTATAACCAGGTGAAAGAACATAATGAAACCTGACTTGAGGGCTCATGCTAGCACATACAGTACAAGTTAACGGATTTCACACAAAAGCAAAGTGAGGTTGCACCAGGGCCGGAGTGGGACTCATTTTCAGCTTCATGCCTCAGACTGGCCCACTTTAGATCATGACCTATTATTATTAAAATCATATAATTATAACCTTTAGCTGCGTCTGTTTCCAAAGCTCTCCTCTTTTTAATTCTAGTCTTCTCTGTGCCAGCCTTGTTCTTTCTACTTTCCATCTTTCAAACATCACTGACCGAGTGCAATAACTGACATGCCTGTCATGATAACAAATTTTGCTGGGCGATTAATTGTCTCAGAAATTAGGGAGGGAGGCCCCTTGACGTGACATGGGCTGTCTCTCCTTCCTTTATGCAGTTCTCAAAATGGCGGACGCTCCGTGTGGTTTGAGCCCTTTAGCATAGCATTTTTTCAAACAAAGCTTTAATAAAAAAATCAGTAAACAAGTTCTCAGCTTCTTTTTGCAGAGAAAAACAACTTTTTACACAAAGGCACGGGTTTCAACCGTGAAATTTGGAGCTTTGACAAGACCGCTTTTCCCCCCAGGTCAGCCTTTTAACTTAGCTTATAGCTTAGCTGTTTTAATGATCCAAAAACACAATTTTGGATGGCTAAAATGGATTTTAAAGAGAAAAGAGAAAGGGAGGGTTCAGTGAAGAGCACCGGAGTTGAGCCTTTTGTTATCCAGTGTCTTCAGTAGAAAGAGAGACACAAAGAAACGATAAAGCCGATAAATGTAAATTAGGTTGATAATTTTAATTTATCATGCGATTAATTGAGTTATTGTTTATCGCGACAGGCCTACGTGTTAACGTCAGGGTGCGTCTGCAAAAAAACTCCAGAGAGCTTCCAGTGGAGGCGGAGCCAATCCTGGGTGGAGGCGGAGCCAGTCCTGGGTGGAGGCGGGGCAGCCCTGGTGCAGCAGTAGCAATGTTCTATGTTTTTATGCTGTTAATAAAAAGTTCTAAAAAACAAATTAAAATAGGGAGTGTCAGCCATGCGGCCCATTCATCAGACCGGCCCAACGGGAAATGTCCCAGTCTTCCCAATTAGCCACTCCAAGCCTGGGTCACACTAGCAAACACTTGTGAACTGAAACCATGTTCAATAAATTTTAGCATTAGCAAACACTGATGAATTGAGCTTACACTAGCATGCAGGCAAACTAAGCCTATACTAGCAAACACTTATAAATTGAAATCACACCAGCAAACACTCGTGACCTGAGCTCACAAGCACAAACACAAGTGAAATTTTAGCTTATATTTCAACACAAAGCAAGCAAAATAGACTAGTGCACACAAGTGAACTGCTAGTGTGCATTAATGAGAGAAAAAAATTCAAAAAGTTTTAATTTTTTTTAATCTTTTGTCCTTGTTGCAGTTTAGCCATATACATTTTGTACTGAGCTCTTTAATGCAGTTTTTTGAGCATCATGTCTGGTCAATTAGATGTTTTTTAAGTTTAATTTGTAATTGTCAACCCCAGTGTTGTACTTATAACTGATTACTGATCCTGCTTGTCATAATAAAATAAGAGTTGGGCTGCTTTATTGCTTTTGTTTCATGTATTCTTACTCCCTGCCTTTAGTTCCAGACACTTTTCCAGTATCATTACTAAGCTGTTCTGTTTTAGTCACACTTCCTTTAAAATATATTCATGTTGGTTTTCTGTTCTTTACTGATTGTCATCAGTCACACTACACCTTTATTCTTCACACAATCAAAGACTGTTCAAGCCAAGTTCTGTTTGGCATTTTGAATGTTTGGACTTGCCATCTGCAACATCTTTAGATTTGTTTTGTTCAATAAAAGCCCTTTTCCCTAAATCCTTTAAGTCTGCCTTGCAAGCCACCCAGCTAACAACAAATCCAGAAAACTTGTCTTCATGACTGTTATACAAGAATGACCAAGGCAGCTGGTTCTGGTTGACAAATCTTTTAAAGTATTTTTGTTGTTGTTGCTGTAGTTCGCACCACCCACTCCTGCTATTTAAGTCGAGGGAAACTCGGCATGTTTAAACGGCCTAGAACCAAATGTGAGACTATTTGAGTTTGCTTCAAATTTACTTGACAAGTTACTACAGTAGAGCAGCAAAGGACAAAATGAACAACATTTGAGCCACAAGGTGTAACAAATAAGAACATGTACTCACTGATGCATTCTGGGACATTTCTTCTCAAAACTTCATTAGAGCATTCTGTAAAGAAAAGTCACATTGTCAGCGGCCTAAAGAATACACGAAGAAAAAGAAGGCGGTGTGACATGCAAAGACAACGTTGCTTTGACCATCTACCTAAACATTTTCGCAAACCGCTCCACCCAAAAATTTACAGGAAAACCCCCGGATAACAGACACAGAACGTCTCAAGATGTTTTGTCCATGTTCTGGCTGGAAAAAGCAGTTTTCAATTATCTACTCCATGTCAGAATTGTGGTCATAAAGCAATATTAGATTTTTATCAGCCGTCGCCAAAAGGCAAAGGCGTATAATAATATTTTTGCCTGTGTATTCATGCCCATGTCTTTAAGCAAAATATTCTCTGGATGGGTTTTAATGTGCTGGTGAAGAATCTCAGTCGTCCAGGACATGATAAAATCAAAAAAGGCGTTCAATACAGAAACAAATAAAGTCCAGTTGTTTCTGTATTGAACGCCTTTTTTGATGGATTTTAATAAACTCCAAGAAAACAGTCACTAGCTGTGTTTCCATCCATTTTCATTTCGTATTTTGAGCTACCTCGCAAATATGTAAATACAAATTAATGCAGATCAGAAGTGTTTCCATCTACTGGCTTGAAGCGCTTCTTCCAAGCCGCGCACAGCGTCATTACGTCAGACGTCAGCGTCATTACGTCAGACGTCAGCACTGCGCATGTCTACAGTAAACAGGAAGTAGCGGTTGAAAACAGAACCCGGCCACACATCTCGTCAAAATCGAGAGAATATTTCAGGTACGTGTTGCTATCGGGCGAGTTGTATTTATTCTGTCATGCCAACTAGTTTTAGCGATGTTACATGTTGTCCGGAGCGGAAACAGCTGAACGTCACGTGACGTGAATGTTCGCTACGTCAGAAATGAGTCGGAAAATGTGTTTCCATCTGTCGTTTAGCGCATCTCAAATCCCAAAAACCACCTCAAGCGAGCGTATAAACTTTTTAGCGTATTTCAGGAAGTAACCTCGCATTTTGCCGTTTCCATTAAGCTTTTCTGCTGCGCTACTTCAAAATGCGCAGCTAGAAACCTTGATGGAAACACGGCTACTGATTAACTTTTGTGGTGAGTTCAACTGGACTACCACAGCTAACACATACATGGCAATAACTCAGTAAGTTCATAGATACTGAGCTAAAATTGCATGTGGTAGTAGCTGAGAATAATTCAGCACACTTAAGCCCCCAGCATAGCTCTGCGTACGCCCATATGCAGCTGTACGCACGTACTACTACGCAGAGGTACAAGCGTACCCCCGCAGGGCATGTACGCGCAAAGCTCAAATTTTACGACCGCGTACGCAAACGCGTTGTCGCACAATAAACTGCCCGGCGACGGACTGTTTTGTATGCAACACCAATGTATTAAATTCCCCTTCTTCATCCCTGATCTGGCCTTTTCTTTTGTTTTGTTTTGCCAAAAGGCAGTGATCTCTTCCTCCTCCGTTGATTCCATGACTGAAATGAGGAGAAATGAACGCATTTGTCACGAGCGAATTAAACTCAGGTCCAGCGTGGCTGCGGGAGGTTCTAGAGATTTCCTGGTGTGCTGGTCTGATGTGTGGACTGCAGGACCAGCGCTCCCTGTTTTTTTTGTTGTTTTTTTTTAGAACTTTTTATTAACAACATATAAACACAGAACACCACTGCGGTTGAAGCTGCCAGATCTCGCCTTTGTTTCTCCCGACCTGTCAATCAATTCAGTAGGCGTGTCAGCAAATGACCAATCAGCAACCTCAATTTGTCCCGTAGGTAAAGGCTCCTCGTCTGTGGAGTTGACAGCAGCTGCTGGGTGGATACTCGAGTATTACGTGCCACCTTGTTTTCTTTCGGTTTCTTAAAGCTAATAAGAGGCAAAAAGCGGCTGAAGAGAATAGCGGACATGAAGAAATTAAAGAAATGACGTCAATAATTTGGTGCAAAAATGCGAGAATGTACGCGAGAACGAATGCTGGGGTGTGGGGCTGAACTCTCTGTGTACAGTAATAATAATAATAATAATAATAATAATGAATTCAATTTATAACGCACTTTTCATTAATAAAAATCTCAAAGTGCTACAAAGTGCAACAAAGATCAAAGAACAAAAAATAAAACAAGTGATAAAATCAAGTAAAATCAAATAATAATATCAACTAAGATCAGAAAGGTGGATAGTGTTTAAAAGATTGTTGGATAGTGATTGTACAGTACGCGCGTACGGACACGCAAACGGACGTACGCAGAGCTATACTGGGGGCTTTACTCTGAGCATGACATCTGGCAACATCACATGACATTTTGCAATATGTTTTCTTAAAAGTTTCACACAAAAAAACACTACAGCGTTATGTTAATATCAAATTATCTTGGCCTAAAATGAAAGGCAGAGGGCAATATGCATTCAAACCGCCAACCTTCCGATCGGGAATACTATTATGAAAAAACTCAGAACAGTGTTACACTTTTACTATTTTATGCTTATGTTTATTAAATGTTTTAGTGTTTAGTGTTTAGATGGTTACTGTTGCACCGAGGGACTGAGAGAAACACAATTTCGGTCCTGTGTATGTCCTGTACATATTGCAGTTCTGACAATAAAGTTGACTTTGACTTTGACTTTGGGGGACGACTGCCATTACCACTACGCCACGGCCGCCCGCGTGAAGCAGAATCTTTCCTGCTCACAGTGATGTCATTGAGGAAGTTTTTGGAAGGTTGTGTAAAATTACCGACTTCTGACATGCTTCCGTGTGAGCCGTTTGCCTATGAGCATGTTTTTAGCATAACGTCCAGGTAGATGCATCTAATAAAAAGATGAGTCAGGCAACAAACTCGGTCTTATAAACAGCACCTTCAAAGAAAACTCCACCTTGAAAAAGTGACCCCTGCTCCCACCAGTAGTGGTCGCAGACCACTGACCAGTGGTCATTCCATATGTTGTGTGAGTTTCAGAGAAACTGAGCCGTTTATTTTATCAACATGACGTCTCAGTGGCTTTCAAGCCCCAAAATACATTACGGCAAAGACTTGTTCATCCCAAAGATCCAGTCCCTCGGCACAAACAGAGTAATATTGTGTAGAGTATGCTGTTCAGTGTCAGGAGGGCTGTGATCAGTCTTATATCGGGGAAACTAAACAGCCACTGGCCAAAAGGATGGCCCAGCACAGAAGATCAACATCATCAGGTCAGGACTCTGCGGTCTACACTCATCTCCAGGCCAGCGGTCACTCTTTCAGGGATGAAGATGTTCACATCCTTGATAGAGAGGAGTAAAGGAGGCCATCTTTGTGAAAAGAAACCATCCATCATTAAATAGAGGCGGAGGCGTCCGGGTTCAACTGTCCCCCTCTTACAATGCTGTTATTGCTAGTATCATTCAGCCCTCTGTGACCAACCATCAGGGTGCTAACGATCCATCGTTAATGCTGTGTTCCAGTTACCTCGTATTGTGGGAATTTCCCAGTTCCCAGTGGTAGATTGAAACCGGAACGCCCGCTCTAGTGGTAAACTCCCACTCGTAATGTGGGAGAATTTTTTCTGCTCCGTTTCCATTCAAGATGGCGGATACTCGCGTCTTCAGTAAGTAAAGGCCTTAACTTTTACTAAAATAACAGTTCTAAAATGTTGTTGCGTGTATTTAATCACGCTGTTTTTTTAATGTTTTTTTTTTCTTAGCTGTAAAGCCAGTTTTTCTTTTTTCCCAACGATTTACATTGAAGAATTAGAGAAAAATATATATTTAATCAATTACCTTCGGCGGTCATCATCCTCCTCTGACATGTTCTGTGTCAGGAGTGCATATCTGGTTAGTAATTTATTATACTGTATTCTGAAACAGCAACAAAAACAAAGCGTGCGTCCATCTTGATTTTCCACTGGGAGAACCGGAACGTGTTTTCAAGTGGTAACTTGGGAAATTACGTCACTACCACTTCCCAGTTCCCAGAATACGAGGTAACTGGAACGCAGCATAAGGTCATGGTCCTCCTTCGCATGTGAACAACTAGTTCTGATGGTCACCAGCAAACAGGTTGCTTATAAGACAGAGTTTATTGAAGCTCCTCAGACTGAAGAAGTGTTTTGGATAAAAGATTAAACGTTTCAAAGAAGAATCCGTCCAGAGGACCTGACTCAAGCTTGTTAGACTTAACATTTATTCTTACCAGGCGTGTAATAGGTACCAGTCCAGGAGAGGCCGCAGTAACTTGGTATTGTTTTTACAGTTACTTGCAGTTGTTGGTTTGGAGAAACTTCAGTGCAATCGTTCTCAACTGTCACCTGAGGGGGGAAAAAAAGAGATGGGGGAGGGAAAATGACAAGTTTGTCATGATTCAACATACTGTAATCCAAACATCAGCTAGTAAACACGTCCGGAGGTGTTTTGAATTTAAATAAGATCACGTGTCACAGGAGGGGAAAAAAAAAACTGATTTTTGACTCTTCCAAAGTAAGACGCTGCTGTAGAGAGCAGTTTTTTATGTTTATGTTTATGTTTATTAAATTTGTTCATTTTTTTTTACCAAAGAAACAATACAAGACAATCTCATAAATGATAATGTACATAATGTAAAAAAATGAAAGGTAGCAGAAAGAAGAATAAATCTTATTGTATCCGCCCCTTACTTCCAACAATTAGATTAAACAATAATAAT
>JBBPBX010030923.1:14426-34869 GCA_038048925.1 Garcialebias charrua | reverse complement strand
TTCCTCGGCATCCCCTCTTGTAGCGCTTCAGCTTGCTTCCTTCGTTGCTCCAGCCTGCACTGGTAATGCTCCAGGGCTCCCCCGAAGAGTCCCGTCGGCTCAATCGGGTGGTGAAGGAAGGGGTAACGTTGACCTTCTGGTAGGTCCATCAGAGTGAGCCACAGGTGGCGCTGAGCGATGACCACTTCAGCCATGCATCTCCCTTGAGCTATGGCCGCGGTCCCTAGCATGCGGAGCACAAAGTCAGTTGCCCTGCTGGCTTCCTCCAGGATGTCAGTCGTCGCCTTCTTGCTTGTGGTCACCTGGAGCTCCAGGAGCTTCGAGAGTCCGTCTGCATTCATCAGGCCTCGTGTATCGAACTCAGCTGTCAAGTCCCCGACGGGTGCCGCCATGTCCATACTGTCCCCCCATTCGACCTGTCCACTGTCCTCCAGATCGATGTTCTCGAGCTCCGGAGTGGGAGTGAGCGGTTCTATGAGGTCCGGGTCCCGTGTTGGCACGGCGCCGCCCATGGCCTTGGCCACGATATCCACGCGACGCTTCCTCACAGCCTCTGTCATCTGGCTGCAGTACGGGCAGGAGTCAGGGGATTCCAGCGCTGTTTTAGCGTGCAACATCCCTAGGCAGACGGGAAAGGCCTCGTGGGTGTCTGTCACCAAGAGGGGGTAGTCATAGCCGCTGGGGCAGGCTTGGGAACTGGGGCTCGCTGGCCTGCTGGTTCTTTTAGCGTTTTTCGCTTTTCGCTTCACTTTCTCGGGTGCCATGGCTGAGAAAGATGAGCTGGTTAGCAGTGCTAACGTTGTCCGAAGACGTCTCCTTCGTCGCGTCACTTTTGCTGGCTAGCCCACTACTCGTTAGCGGGATAGCGGTATGATGCAGTTAGCGCCGTCGAGCGAAGCCGTCTGCAAAGAGAGAAGAAAAAAACCTTGAGGTTAAATAAAAGATGCTGGACCAGCTTTCGTTAGCCCAGCCATACGCAAGAATTTTCTCTGTGCGCTCGGAGTAGGGAGCGAGCTCACCTCAGATAGAGCAATGTAGCAACAGAGAAGTGCGGCGAAGTTCAGGTATAAGCGAGGTGAAGGGCTTAAAAGAGAAAGTAGGATGGGTGCACGCGTCTTTATACCAAGAGGGCGGGGCCTCTGTGGTGACGCTGACACCCACCTGCCGTAAAGGCGTGAATGTATTACTTCAGGTAAATCGCGCGGGGGCGCAATTCCCATAGTCAATATGTTGCACTGAGTGGACTGACTGAAAAGGTGTTCTATGATATTTCAGATCAACGCAAATGGTTAATGTTTTATCATATTTTAAATCAGGTTTGTGAGGATAGGCACACACATTGTTTAGAAAAAGTTCACACACATCAGACTTAATTAAAAATAATGATAATTTATTAAAGAAGTCTGTGACAGGAAAAAGGAAAACAGCAAAGACAAAACATACAGTTGTACATCGCCTCAGATATACAATAAACATACAAGTCAAACAGTTTTCCTGCTAAGATAAACGTGTCTATTTAATCTCGCCACAGTACTAACCGTACATACAAACTTAGGCATTGATGTAACTCATTATTCCTCACCTTTGACACAACTGGGAGAGCCGTCACAGTTTGGCGTGGAATATACATCATGTAGCTCGACGTCTGATCAGGACTCGCAGCAGACCCTCAAAAACTCTAAGTGCGCTACTCATCATTTATAACTTGTGGATGTGATGACTTCACCTCATCTTGAGTAACACTATGTTTTGAAGTGCAAAGCGGTGTTAGGCACGGGTCAGTTTGCCCTTAACTGAAAACTGCAACTCGTCAACATCTTACATACTTGGCTGTGAGATGCATGGAAACATATTGTTTGCCTCACTCCCTTTCAGAAGAACTACAAGGCTTGAAGTGAGTAGGGATGGGGCAGATCCGATCCAGTATCGGTATCGGTATCCGATACCAGCAGAATGTAAGTATCGGGTATCGGAACCAAACTGCCGATATTTCCGATACTTTCTAGATGTCAGAGAGCACATATATTTCACCATACTCTGTGACTTCTGTCTTAACATTGTTACTTAGCGGTATATTAGTGTTCAATTATAGATTAAATCTGTATCTGTTGATAAAATTCAACAAGAATTACAACTCATATAGTGCCAGAATTAAAAATAAGACTAGAAAATGGGGAGTAGAATGTGATGATTTCCCATAATGCTTAGCAGTATTTTAGACTAGTGTTCCTTGCACCATGAGTCAGAAGGACGTCTGTGGAAGAGACCTGCCTCTTCTTGTATGCCATTTGTTTGTGAATTACTGTAGTGAGGCTCAGAGTGTCTTCTTTGGGTTTACCTCACACAAGTCCGAGTTTTGTGCAACATACATGCTCTCCCTTCAAGAACTTAATTATTACAGCCTCCTATGCTTGAACACTGATATCGGATCGGAAAAGTATCGGTATCGGTCAATACTCAGTTGTTATGTGTCGGTATCGGCTCGGAAGTGAGAAATGTGGATCGGTGGATCCCTAGAAGTGAGATAGGCGATATGCAACCATTCATCAAAGACCATTCTTTCGAAGAAGGATGGGACCATTATCATTCAAAGAAACTCTGGGCCTTTGAAGCAAAGCCGCACAAAACCCCCCACTTCAAGGCTAGTTTAATACGTCTTGACACTAAACTAAAATGTTTTCTCTCCATTAAGCATTAACTCTTAACATAAAAATTGATAAACATTTAGTCAGAAAACATTAATACTTAAACTCTTAATTCACTCCATCCTCTGATTTTCCTCAGCACTCAAAGAATCGATCAGCAGCTTTTATGGCATCCCAAAAAAACCGCTTATAAGACAGAAAACCAAGATGGCGGCGCGTGCAAACGTTGCGGCTTCTCTCTCTCCCAGCAACACGGTGCTTTCGTCTGTTTTGTCCTGCACGCCGCAATTTGCCGGCACGTCTTTGTCTTGTCTATGTGTTCAAGAACGCAAGTATAGCCGTGAATTCCTGCTTGATGTCGGAAAAACCGCTCATTTGGGAATAAACAGCGAACTCCAGGAGAAGCTAAATGAGCTTGAGGAGGAGTTACGTGAGCTTCGTGACTGCGAGCTGCTCTGGAAGCCAGCTCCGAGCTTCCCTCCATCGCACCCGCCGTGGAAGTACCACAAGCGGCGTGACGCTTCACCGCGCCCGCCATGGAAACGCCACAAGCGGCGTGACAGGAAACAGAAGCGGGGTAAACGCGGAGGTATCAGAGCTAGGCTAGCAGCTAGCCCACACAGGCCGGCTATTCCATCCATGGTTCTGGCTAACGTGCGCTCCTTGGACAACAAATTGGATTATATACGCCTGCTACGAACGACACAAAAGACTGTGAGAGACTGTTGTGTGTTTGTATTCACGGAAACGTGGCTTAACAACAACGTTCTGGACCACGCTATCCAGTTGGAGCAGCTAACATGCTACAGAGCGGACCGAGCTTTCATCAAGGGAGGTAAGACTCGCGGAGGCGGGCTCTGTGTTTACATCAACAACGCATGGTGTCGTGATGCTGCTGTGGTCTACAAACACTGCTCACATTTAGTGGAGTTCATGACTATTAAATGCAGACCGTTCTTTTTACCGAGGGAGTTTACAGCTGTTTTGATTGTTGCTGTATATATCCCTCCAAGCTCCAACAGCAAAGATAGAGGTGAGGCACTGAATGAACTATATCTGCACATCAGTGAGCAACAAACAGCCCACCCTGATGCTTTTCTCATCACGGCTGGTGATTTCAACCATGCAGATTTAAAGAGTGTATTACCAAAAACATACAGAAACATAAACTTTGCAACAAGAGGAAACCACACCCTGGACCAGGTTTACACCACCATGAAAAATTCCTACAGAGCCGTCCCCCTCCCCCACATTGGTGCTTCGGACCATATCTGTGTCATGCTAAAGCCAGCATACAGGCCACTGGTGAAAGTCACAAAACCAGTCCGCAAGCAGATACGAGTGTGGCCAGAGGGGTCTTCAGAGGCACTCCAGGACTGTTTTGACACCACAGATTGGGGTATGTTCAAAGAAGCTGCTACCACAAACAACACCACATGTCTCCAGGAGTACTCAGACACTGTATGTTCATACATCACCAAGTGCATTGATGATGTAACCAACCTTAAAACCATCACTGTTCGGGCTAACCAGAAGCCATGGCTGACAGCTGAGGTTCACAGACTCATGAAAGCCAGGAATGCTGCCTTCAAAGCGGGAGATCAGGTGGGCCTGAGGGCAGCCAGAAACAACCTGGACCGGGGCATCAGAAAGGCAAAGAGGCAGTATTCTGGGAAAATAGCTCACCGTTTCAAGGACAGCAGGGATACACGCAGTCTGTGGCAGGGAATACAGACCATCACAAACTACAAACCACCCCCCCAGACCTGTGACAGCTCAGCCTCTGCGCTGAATGAACTGAATGAGTTCTTTGCTCGGTTCGAGGCAAGTAACAGCACACCAGCACATAAACTCCCCCCCTCTCCTGATGGCCAGGTGCTGACGCTGTCCTCAGACAGCGTAAGGCGATCATTCATCAAGATTAACGCCCGGAAGGCCTCTGGTCCTGACAACATACCTGGTCGTGTGCTGAAGGACTGTGCAGGGGAACTCGCAGCGGTCTTCACGGACATCTTTAACATCTCACTGAGCCAGGCCATCGTCCCCACCTGTTTCAAAGCCACCACCATCATCCCTGTCCCAAAGAAGGCAACGCCCGCATGCCTCAATGACTATCGCCCAGTAGCACTCACCCCCATCCTGATGAAGTGCTTTGAACGGCTAGTCATGAAAAGCATCACATCTGTCCTCCCTGACTCCCTGGATCCCTTCCAATTTGCATACCGACCTAATCGCTCAACCGACGATGCCATCTCCTCTGCCCTTCACACAGCTCTCACACATCTGGACACGAAGGACTCCTATGTTAGAATGTTGTTCATCGACTTCAGCTCGGCATTCAACACCATCATCCCCCAACAGCTCATCCTTAAACTGGACAGTCTGGGGCTGAACACCTCAATGTGTAACTGGCTGCTAGACTTCCTGACCGGGAGACCACAGACAGTACGAGTCGGGAGTAACACATCTAGCACCATCACATTGAACACAGGGGCCCCACAAGGATGTGTGCTGAGCCCCCTTCTATTCACCCTGCTAACACACGACTGCACACCATCATACAGCTCCAACCACTTCATCAAGTTTGCGGACGACACAACAGTGGTGGGTCTCATCAGCAACAACGATGAGACGGACTACAGGAACGAGGTGAGCCGCCTGGCCTTGTGGTGCGGACACAACAATCTCACTCTCAACGTGGAGAAGACAAAGGAGATTGTTGTGGACTTCAGGAAGAAGGATGCCCAACATGCCCCTCTGACCATCAACAGCACCGCAGTGGAGAGAGTAGACAGCACCAAGTTCCTGGGAGTGCACGTCTCAAAGGACCTGTCCTGGAGCAGGAACACTGCAGCACTGGCAAAGAAGGCTCACCAGCGTCTCTACTTTCTCCGCAAGCTGAAAAGGGCTGGAGCTTCAACCCCCATCATGAGCACCTTCTACAGAGGTGCCATAGAAAGTGTCCTGACCAGCTGCATCACTGTGTGGTTTGGTGCATGTACTGCATCCTGCCGCAAGAGCCTCCAGCGCATTGTGAGAGCAGCTGAGAAGATAGTCGGCACCTCCTTCCCCTCACTGCAGGACTTACACAGCAAACGCCTCACTCGGAAAGCCCACCGCATGGCAGGTGATCCCACACACCCACTACACAGCCGCTTTAGACTGCTGCCATCAGGGAGGAGACTGAGGAGTCTCCAGGCTCGAACCAGCAGACTGAGAGACAGCTCTGTTCATCAGGCAGTCAGGATGCTAAACACTCTGCCTGCTCTGCCCCCCCTCCCATTTGAACTGCCTTAACACTAAAACTTTCTCACACATTACCACACAACACAAAGATTTTAACACTGGACTCTGTGTCATCAAACGGGTTATTCACTAAACTCTCGGTCATGTGCTCATACAGTTTGCACTACTTCTCATACTTGCACTAATGTTTGTATTACATCACTGCCTATAATCATAATACTGTTTACATTCTCTGTTTACATTTATTAATACTGTTTACTTTTATTACTACTGCTTACATGTAACTACTACTGTTTACATTTACACTACTCTAATATCTACACCACTGCTGATACATATACAGTGTGCGCTGAACGGTCTTATTTAGGGATGCCCAATATGCCTTACCACTAGGAATACCAGAATATTCAGATGATTACTACCCTTACCAGAGATGGTCAAAAAACAGTTTGAGGAATTTTCACCCCTGGAGACATTGAGCATGCATTAGGGAGACTTTTCTTCTGCATAAATGCTAAACAGGGTGGGGGGGTAGATGAGTGCTGTTGCTATTAGGAAAATGCCTTGGGGGGCCTTGAGTTCCAAACATTCCAATGTAAATGTAATTGCTAATGACAACACCTTCTGCAACATCTTCTGTGTTGAAACACTCTTGACTTGACTTCACTCACTTCAGTGTGTTGGGAGAGCAGCAGATATGGTAAAGTTTTATAAAACACATCAAGTTTTGGACATGGTACTGAACGATGTCAACCCCTGCGACTCAGATGGGGAAGAAATAAACTTTCAGATGAGTTCTGATTCTGAAATTTCTTCTGGTAAGATTTTTTACAATTTCTACTTAGCCAGTTACGGTTGTTGTGTTTTATGAAAGAGGTACATTGTAAAAACTACCATCTTGATAAGTTACAATTGTTCAAGAATATTATTCTTGCTTAATTTGAGCAATTTTGACTTGTTTTTTGACTTAAAACAGGACAACGTGCCTAGATATGTTGTTTTTAACATGTTTTTATGAATGTTAACATGAAAAATGTATTTATTCCTAGCAGCTGAGGGGTTTGTTTTGTTGTGTAAATTTCTGTAAAAAATATCTGGACCTATTGGCATTTTTTGTAGAACAGGGGTCAACCTGCGGCTCTGGAGCCACATTTGGTCCCTCAAAAGTGGCTCTTTCAAGCTTTGATCAAAAATAACTTTACACTGAATTTTATTTGTTCTAATAACAACAAAAATGGCTAGTTTTAGCAGTTTTTCCTGTCATTTCCTTTGCAAATGTATGAATACCATAACAAATAGAAGGAGTAAAACATTTAATAAACATTTATTTATTCGAAGCAGGATATTTAATTTTTTCCACAATCAAAACAATTTACCTAGACCTGCATATTTCATTGTTTTTTTTGTTTTTGTTTTTTTTTTGGGGGGGGGGGACACATTATTTTTCCTTCTTTACAATATGTTTCAGGATTATAATTCAAATACTACATTTGTGTTAATTTCCCATTATTGTGACCTTTCAGAGTCAGAGAGTCTTTATTGTCATTTGCACCGCATGTGGTACATGTGATTCACTAATCAAATCTCAAACACATTGTCCTACAGATGAGGAGACTGAACCACCTCCTAATGCAGATGAACAAAATTCAACAGCTGACACCTCACCACCTCCAGGCGAAGATGAGGACAATTCACCTCCTCCAAAAAAGAGAGGTCGGATGGAGAGACACGAGTGGATTACAGAGACCGCAAAAGATGGCACAGTGTGGCGTGAAGAACAGCTTGGAAGACCTCTGAATCACAGCCCTATTGAATGCTATCCCACGGATGGAGAGCCAACACCTTTGGCGACAAGAAAAGTGTCCAGTCGCTTACAGAGTTTCCTCTGTTTCCTCTCTATGGAAATGCTTATGACCATACAACACTGGACTGTACAACATGCACGCCACACACTTGATGGAAACTGGTTCATGGCCATCCCAGAACTAAAGGCATTCATTGCAATCCTCATCCTGCGAGGGATTTTCCGCCTTCCAGCGGTACATGACTTATGGTCTGCAACACTGGGAGTGCCTGCCATCAGCAACATTATGGCTCGAAACCGCTTCCAGGACATCATGCGGCACCTACGCTTCGATGACAAGGACACACGCGAAGAACGAGTCGCAAAAAGTCGCAAATACAATCCCACCTTTAGATACAAGTGTCCAATACAGGTAGTCCTCGACTTACGGCATTTCGGCTATACGAACGGGTGTAGAAATGGAACTCGTTCGTAAGTCGGGGATCACCTGTACAATCCCGCCTTCAGATAAAAGTGACCAATATAATCCCACCTTCAGAAAAAGGTGGCCAATACAGGTAGTCCTCGACTTACGGCTTTTCGGCTATACGAACGAGTGTAGAGATGGAACTCGTTCGTAAGTCGGGGATCACCTGTACAATCCCGCCTTCAGATAAAAGTGACCAATATAATCCCACATTCAGATAAAAGTGGCCAATACAGGTAGTCCTCGACTTACGGCGTTTCAGCTATACGAACGAGTGTAGAGATGGAACTCGTTC
The DNA here is from genome assembly GCA_038048925.1 of Garcialebias charrua. NCBI lineage: Eukaryota > Metazoa > Chordata > Actinopteri > Cyprinodontiformes > Rivulidae > Garcialebias > Garcialebias charrua. The sequence goes on along the minus strand of JBBPBX010030923.1, from coordinate 26,413 downwards.
GTAAGTCGGGGATCACCTGTACAATCCCGCCTTCAGATAAAAGTGACCAATATAATCCCACCTTCAGAAAAAGGTGGCCAATACAGGTAGTCCTCGACTTATGGCTTTTCGGCTATACGAACGAGTGTAGAGATGGAACTCGTTCGTAAGTCGGGGATCACCTGTACAATCCCGCCTTCAGATAAAAGTGACCAATATAATCCCACATTCAGATAAAAGTGGCCAATACAGGTAGTCCTCGACTTACGGCGTTTCAGCTATACAAACCGGCGTAGAAATGGAACTCGTTCGTAAGTTGGGGATCACCTGTACAATCCCCCCCTTCAGATAAAAGTGATCAATGCAATCCCGCCTTGACCGTGGAATAGGTGACAGGTGACAGGACTTGCAGTCTCCCCTAGCAACTTCATCTGCCATAGCAACTGATTCTGTAGTCTGTGATATAAATGGCCTCATATGGCCAAGGCTGCACAGAAGTCTGTTGGAGTCAGTCTCCCCACCATCACAGACATTTACACCTCCAGATGCAGGAAAAGAGCCACCTGCATCATGAAAGACCTCACTCACCCAGCACACTCACTCTTTGTCCCACTCCCCTCAGGACGGAGGTTGAGGAGCATCAAATGTAGAACCACTAGACTGAGGAACAGCTTCTACCCTGAGGCTGTTAGACTCATGAATAAATAAAAATAAAATATAAAATAAACACTGCAAAATATCACGTCATGCTGATGCTGATCTGTTTTCTTGTTGCTATGTTCATCTGTGTTCATCTGTGACCATCTGCTCATACAAACTCATGTTCGTGCTGCTGTTTATTTCCACTATATTAGGCTTAGTGTATTACTAGTTGATGTTTTTCTTAGTTTATTCTAGATGTTATTACTGTTTTTCTCTTGCATTTGTTGTTGGATGTAACTGGGACCCCGTGTACATAATCTCGTTTTCATCACATGTACCACATGCGGTGCAAATGACAATAAAGACTCTCTGACTCTGACTCTGACTCTCTGATATACATACCAATGGACGTGATAATGCTAATTCAATCTCGCAAGTCGGGGACCACCTGTACAATCCCGCCACCTTCAGATAAAAGTGGCCAACACAGGTAGTTCTTGACTTGCGGCGGCTTCAACTTACGGCGTTTCAGCTATACGAACCGGCGTAGAAATGGAACTCGTTCGTAAGTTGGGGATCACCTGTACAATCCCCCCTTCAGATAAAAGTGACCAATGCAATCCCGCCTTGACCGTGGAATAGGTGACAGGTGACAGGACTTGCAGTCTCCCCTAGCAACTTCATCTGCCATAGCAACTGATTCTGTAGTCTGTGATGTAAATGGCCTCATATACATACCAATGGACGTGATAATGCTCATTCAATCTGTCATTTTACAGTCTCCCATGGGAGCTATAGGTAAAAGATGTACAAGTACATATGTTTGGTAGTCCTAGTGTTACTGCATATGCCATTTTTTGCCTCTATAACAACATCAACTACTACCTCATACATATACTGTGTACATTAACTCATACGCTGCTTTGCCACTTTGCAAATGTCAATGCTAGAAACCTTTAGTTTATTTTAGTTATACTTTTTATACTCTTTTTTTATACTAGTATGCAAAAACTCAGGACAGTATTATGTTCATTAAATGTTTAATGTTTTAGTTTTAGAGTTGGTGTAAATTTTCATACTCTTATACCACTATGCAAAAAACTCAGGACAGTGTTAGTTTTACTATTTTATGCTTATGTCAATTATTATATGTTTCAGTGTTTCAATGTTTAGATGTTTACTGTTGCACCGAGGGACTGAGAGAAACGCAATTTCGGTCCTGTGTATGTCCTGTACAGTACATATTGCAGATCTGACAATAAAGTTGACTTTGACTTTTTGACTTTGAGGACATAAATTGCTGATAGGGAATCACACGCAATCAGCTCTCAACAGCGGGAATCTCTCATCCGCTTCCAAAACAACGGGAATCACACCCGTTACACAAAGACACAGCTTTACACTTTTCCTTTTTTTTTTTCAAACAGTACGTTGCATTCCGTCATCAATCCTGTGCAAGTGACGCCAAAAATGTTCTATGATATTTCAGATCAACCCAAATGGTTAATGTCAGTGCTGGGCAGCGCTAATCCAAAAATTAGTTCCGTTATTTCTAAAGCACTTATTGATTTATTTAGGTCCACAATTTCAAAAGCACTTATGTATTACCAATGCTAGCGGACGCTAATGCTAACACGCTAACCGCCATTTTGAAGAGGGCAACTGGCGAAATAATTTTTTTAATCCAGCAGATTTGACCATTTGAACCGGTTAAGCTCAGAAAAACCTTGTGCTATAAAGTCACAAGGTTTTTCTGAGCTTAACCGGTTCAAATGGTCAAAAAAAAATTATTTCGCCAGTTGCCCTCTTCAAAATGGCGGCCGCCATTTTGAAGAGGACAAATGGCGAAATAATTTTTTTAATCCAGCAGATTTGACCATTTGAACCGGTTAAGCTCAGAAAAACCTTGTGCTATAAAGTCAGATAAGAAATATATTTTTTCTCAGCAAAGAAATAATTGTTTTTACCGTGTTTTCATGGAAAGTCCTTATCTTCTGTGGCCGTCGCGGCCGCCATTTTGAAGAGGGCAGTGGCGAAATACTTTTAAAAATCCAGACGCGTCGCGTAGGCCGCTGAGAAACATCCATAAGTTCACCCTCCATGTTAAAAACTCTTCGTCTGACTCTTCGAAAACAAGCAATAAGGCTGCAGAGTAACACACTGGCTGCTAACTGAGAGCGCTCGCTCTAGTAAAGAGACTGAGGGGACGCTTTTTTGTCACGGACCACATCCGGCGCTGACAGGATATGGTCTGTTAGCAGTCGTCCGGGCCTGTAAATAAGTTTTTTTCGGTTTTACTGATAGATAATTAGTTATTAGCGGTACTGCATTTTAAATAAAAATAGCGCAAATCCGCGTATGAATTATAAAAGTTAGTTAATCCGCTGTAAAGCTAACAGATTATTTAGCTACGCTATAAGCGGATTAGCGCATTAGCGCTCCCTAGCGGTCGAAGGCCCACCACTGGTTAATGTTTTATCATATTTTAAATCAGGTTTGTGAGGATAGGCACACACTTTGTTTGGAAAAAGTTCACACACATCAGACTTAATTAAAAATAATGAATATTTATTAAAGAAGTCTTGTGATGGAAAAAGGAAACAACAAAGACACAGTTGTACATCTCTTCAGATATACAATAAACATACAAACTGTTTTCCTGCTAGAAATAATTGTGTCATTTAAATCCGCCATAGTACTAACAGCACACAAACTCAAAGCATTGACATTTAAAATCTCACCATGTGACACGAGTTGTGAGGTCACTTTCAACTCAGATGAGAATCATGTCAACGCCGCCGAGCATCTGATCAGGACCACGGCAGACCTCCAAGACTCTAAGTGCGCTGTAACCGTTTTATACCTTGTGGGTGTGATGACTTCATTCAAACATGTTTTTCAGAGTAAAGTGGTACTAGGCACGATTAAAAGAAAACACGTCTTATCTGAAGGGCTTGTTAGATCTGTTACCAAGGAGGCTACAAGGTCATGTGAACAAAACGAGCTTAGTTTTTTCACACATCTCTTGCGCCGGATCAAACCTAATTGCAAATAGTTTCTTGACACTAAACTAAAATGTTTTCTCTCACAAGTGTTGACTCTTAACATAAAAATTGATAAACATTTAGTCAGAAAAGCATTAATAAAAACTCTTAATTCAAAAGGGAACTAAATGTTTTGGTGGCAAGACGCTCGTTAGCCCATCCATCCATTCTCTTCCGCTTATCCAGGGTTGGGTCGTGGGGGTAGTAGGCTCGTTAGCCCATAAAAAATAAATAAATTTTAAAAATCCATACATTATCTGCAGCATTGTATAAGCCACGATGTTCAAAGCGTGTGAAAACAGTAGCGGCTTATAGTCCGGAAATTACGGTAAATCCATTGAGTAGTTTATGAGCTATTTTGCTAACAAACACCAGGTTGAGTTCAATAATAAATAATAAGGTTTTAATCAAAAATGTTGCACAATTTTAACTCTTTCACTATAGAATCAATGCTACGTCGGTGCAGCGGGCTCCGGCGGGGGCCTGTGTATTTGTCGCGGTTGACCCCGGGGGGTCATTGTGTGTGGTCGCTGGTGGGGTTCGTCCGGTTCTTCCCCTTGGTCGGATCTGGGGAGTGGACGAGTGGCTCGTCCTGTTCGGGTGGTCCTGGGGACTCTGGGCTCGGGGTCCTTCCTGGGGTCTTGGGCTTTGATCGCCCCTTCGTCTGTCTCGGGCTTTGGGGGGACGGATCTCTGATGCTTCACAGTCGCTGCTAAATGTTCTATTGGAGGAACCTTATTCACTTATGCATGCTCACAACCACACACAATTGGATGCAGGGATGTATATGTAGATATATGCAGATATGTAGATGGGTATATGAATGAATATAAATGTATATGTATGTATACTGTATATATATTTGTAGGTATGGGTATGTGTATTTATAGAATTCTACTGCAAGGTCATGAATATTATTAGTCTTTATGCTTGTATGTTTCGTTGCTGTGTTCTGTCATGTGCTTTGCAGGATTGTGGATGGAGGTTTGGTGTGTTTGCCTTGTGCTCTTTTTGTGGATAATTGTTGTTCTGTTGTCTTACTTTCTCTTTTCTTTCTTTCTTTCTTTCTCTCTCTAAAAAAAAAAAAAATAAAATAAAAAATAAATAAATAAATAAAATATAAAAAATACATATTGGAGTGAGAGGATGGCTATAAGGTGTGAAGGGAGGCCATCTATAAATGGAAAAAAAAAAAAAAAGAATCTAATTATAAACTAGTGCTAAGCGCATGCACAGTTTATGTCCCATCTGTCCAAAACTATTGGACTGTACAGGTCGCATTTTCCGTCGCCCGGAGGCTTGGACTCGTCTCGTGATCACAGTGGTTCGTGTTTCCGGTTAGCCGAGGAGGAGGGGGGAGCGGGGGACCATCTCTGTACACAGTCAGAGCTGACACACGCAACTAGCGACGTTGAACAGCAGTAATTATTAATGGTGCCTTTCTACACAGGTAAGCAAGTAATATTTAGTGAGTTTAATGAATCGCTACATGAGCAAAGTTTGAGCTGATCTCTGTGTGCGTGACGTGGTGTGTTGTGGTGCGGTCAGTCAACAGTAGCTAGCTACTAGTTGTGCTTATCTGTGGTGTACTGTACAACATTATAAAAGTTGCTACTAGTTATAACTTATAAACCCGAATGTCTGAAGATGACTCCTATCTTCAGCTCATGTCATGAACTGTTTTACTCCTCAGAGTGTCTGTGTTAAAGGTTCAGTATGTAACATTTTTTATAAACATATTTCTTCACTCTGCCACATCTCCTGACAGTAGCTAAAAGACAGATACAGTACTTAAACTGCTAAGCTTCAGCAAAAAGAGGAAAATATTGATGAGTAGCAAAACACTAAAAGTAGCAATTTTTTTGCTGAAAGTATCAAAATGCTAGTTAAAAGCAGTGGTGGAGGAGAAAGTACTCAAACACTGTACTTAAGTAAAAGTACAAATAAACAGACAAAAATGTACTCTAGTGTAAGTAGAAGTACCACATTAATGTTTTTACTTAAGTAAAAGTAAAGAAGTATTTGCTTTTAAAAATACTTAAAGTATTAAAGTAAAAGTACTTGCTGAATGTATTACCTAATGCAATGGCCTACAGTATCATTAAGTGTGCGTACTGTATGTATATTTTCTGTAATACTTTAAAAGTGTTGTTCCAGTTTAAAGAACAATGCTGCAGATAGTGCATGTTTTTATTGTGTGACACCGTTCACACTTGGGCTTGTGATTCTGTGTGCGTCAGAATTTCAGGGATGACCTGCAGGTTAAATGTCATTAAATAAAATAAGAAAGAGGAATGATTATACCTCTGAATTTTTTTATTTAACACAAAATAAAACCAGTAAAAACATTGAAGTAAAAGTTGTCTGATGAAAAAAGGAGCATTAGACCTAACAAAGGAATAGACATTGATCACTTCAACTCCAGTTTGTCATCAACTCTGATTAAAATACTGTCTAGTCAACCTTGTAATGGGTCAATAGTGAACAATATTTTAACTTCCTGACACCATTTGCAAAACTTGGACCCAAGTGTTGAGTCATTTGGAAACATCTCTTGTCTCCTAACGTCCCATGAACTGACACATTTTAATATTGCAGCAAGAATTTATTGTTCAAGTTCAGAATAATTTTTTTTGTCCAGTCTGTCTCTTTTGGGAGAGAGAATCTGTCCTGCTGTACTGAATAGTCTTTCAATAATCTTTCAATATTTTTTTTAATAAGGCCATGGGTGGTGCATATCTTCTGGCTGATTCTCCACGGTGGAATCCATTGTGGGTGAGAACTGGTCCCAGGACCAAGATGGAAACGAGGACTGGAAACACAACAAAAAACAAGGTAAGTGTCTCTCAAAGTACTGTACTCACAAACTGGCTAGAAGCATAAATACCATGAGTAGGCATCAATGCTCCAGCGAAGAGTAGGACTTGACTGCAGCCTTAAGTATAGGTGGAGCTCATCAGGTGGATCACAGTAAAATAGATCATTTTTCTTCCCCATAAATCAGTTATTTAAAATCTAATCTGGAATCATTCCTCCTTGTTAGACTTCAGTTGACCTGTTTAAGTTGGGCCCAAATTTGTTATTATCTTTTGATTTATTTTTCATTGAAATTTAATTATTTGTTAGTTTATTTTTGGAACTATTAAATTGAATTATTTGGTGGATTTTTGAACACCTTTGTCCTTATTTAAGTCTGGACCCTCACAATTCTATTTACATTATGAACTTGTATTACTAAAATAATTATAACAGAATATGATAGAAGTTGTCCAAAAATTGAAAAGTGGAAGCAGAACACTCCCATTCTCTTTTCACACTGATGCCTCAAACAAGGTGAAGATGAACCATGTTTTATTAATAATAGTGTTATACAAATGGATACACCTGATATATACAAATAAAAACATGAACAAACTTACTTTACAGTATACAAACATAATTATGCATACTTCTACACATGCTTTAAAAAAAAATTATGGCGCCCCCCCATAAAAATAAATCACCAGCCGCCACTGTAACAAAGTACGGACCGGCGGAATGTCCACAAATCTGGCTGTTTGGATTCACCATCGAGAGTACCAGCAGAACTGAAGGCAGACAGAACTCAGTCTGCCTGCCTCTTGGTGGCTGTGGCTGTGTGGTTTGAGCAGTTGTCCTCCAATGTGAGATGGGAGTTCGATTCCACCAGCAGTCACATGCCGAAGTGTCCCAGTGCAAGACACTGAACCCTTCATTGCCTCTGATGTGTGTCCCATCGGTGTTTGAATGTGATCTAAAGCTTTGATTAGTCTCTTTAGAATTCACTTAGCTTTATAGAGATCTAGAAGAGTGCTGTATGAATGGGTAAATGTGGGCAAAGATTGTAGTGTAAAGCGCTTTGAGTATAGAAAGGCACTACAGGTAGTCCCCGACTTACGAGCGCTCTGACTTACGAGGTCCCGGACTTAAGAGCATGCATCTCATTTAAAAAAAAAAAAATATTTTTTTTTTTTTTTTTTTTTTACTTTTTTTTTTATTTTTTTTTTATAAATGAATACATGTACAGTACTGGACAGTCACCAAGCACTTAGCCTATCCTAACACAGTTTTTAAAGATGAAGGAATAAGTTGAATTGTCTCCCTTTCACATAAAGGGAGCAAGCTCCCTATGGAGCCTGCAGGGAGGAGGGAGACAATTCAACTGATTCCTTCATCTTTAAAAACTGTGTTAGGATAGGCTAAGTGCTTGGTGACTGTACAGTACTGTACATTTATCTATTTATAAATAAAAAACAATAAAAAATAAAAATACTGTATATACTGTATATTTTTAATAAATAGATAAATGTACAGTACTGTACAGTCACCAAGCACTTAGCCTATCCTAACACAGTTTTTAAAGATGAAGGAGTCAGTTGAATTGTCTCCCTCCTCCCTGCAGGCTCCATAGGGAGCTTGCTCCCTTTATGTGAAAGGGACTTTTACTTATACGAGCGCCCCCTAGGGACGGAACTCGCTCGTAAGTCGGGGACTACCCAGTATATAAGTCCAGTCCAAGGCAAGAAAGTTTTGGATTTGGTACCTGGATTATTGAGCATGAACTTTCTTGTCTTGAACCACTTTGGCTGTGGCTGCCTGCCTGGGAGGAGTCGACGAGGGACAGGACGGCCCCCAGAAACCATCTTGGCTCCAGCAAACTGGTTGGTCCACTTAAGGTTTTACTGCTTGGTGGGGAAACAGTTTGCTGGGACTCTTCTGACTGATGATGGAGGGTGAAACATTTCTATAAAAAAAAGAAACTGTCCAGATGACGCGACGGAGAATTGTTGGTTCCCTTATGTCCTCAGAGAGAGGAATTGTTTCTTCCACCCTGTCTGTGTGCTAATCTGTGAGCAAGCACATCCTGACCACCCTGGCTCCATACTGACTGTATGGTAATCAAGCCTCCTTAGCTCACTAATCCTCTTCCTGGTTCAGACAAGATGATTCCTCTGTATTAATTATATTCCTGGTGATAATCAACTGTCCTTCCTGAGAAGACAGATTTGTGTCTCTGAAGAGAACTCTATAACAAAGAATCAAATTTTGCCACACCACCAAGAACTTTGTTTGCCGTGACAACCAGGAAGTTAACACTGGAACACAAAACTTCGAACAGGACCCTCTGTTGTTTTCAATGATGTGTGAAGAAACTAAAATTGGCATTTGTGAAGAGAATGGTGTTTATCTAAAAGCAAGGTGTTATCATTTAAACAAAATGCCATTGTTTCCTGCTGAAAATTTGAAAGGAGGGGTTATAATTAAAATTAATTCATGCAGCTTTTGTTTACACCAACCGTTGGTAAGCTACATTGATTGATTAAAGCAACATGTTCTCACTCCGTACTCGTCATATATTGATGCTTTGGGTCATGGTCCCTCCGCGTCACATACTTGACGCGTCGGGTCGCCCCTTCTCATCATTAATTGGCGTGCAGGGTGCTCTCATTGGTTTGTTTCGGGTTCGGGGGTCAAATAAAAGGTGAATGGGGTTTGTTATCAGGTTAGGCTTAAGGTTTAAATTTTGACAGAAAAATCCATCCTGTTGCTAAAAAATAAGCAGATATGAAAGTGCTTCACTATCCAAACTGGAAGAGAAGATCACAGCATAACATTCAATGAGAGCACCCTGCACACCAAATAATGATGAGAAGGGACGACCCGACGCATCAAGTATGTGACGCGGATCGGGACCCTGACCCAAAGCATCAATATATGATGAGTAGGGAGTGAGAAGAGGCATGGTCACTTCCAAATATCAGGTAATGCTGACACAAGAGGACAGTTGGGAGAAGTCATCCAGAGTTGGCTGAAGTGTGACGTCCTGGCTGAGAGTTGGCTCTGAGCCAGTTTCATCTTGAATGGAGCCAGTCAGCTAAGAAATGGAGAGATGTCCTTAACTTGCTCAGACACCCCGCAGCAATGGTGCTGTCTGGCTGAATGAAGTTCTGGAGGAGTCCATCACTGTCTGGAATGACAAATACCAGCTACCGTTCATCGTACCCACAGTGGTAATGAGATAGACAGCTCTCCAGTAGGATTAAACATCTTTCTTCTGATGGAAAGGAATGTCTCAGTGTCAACGAGGTTTCCTAGACTTTTAATTGAGTTCAAAAATCTGAGAGACAGTTTACTTAAATTTTAACCTTAGTCCTAAATTTCAGATAACCTCTCCTGTCAAAGTGAAGACTATTTACATCATTCACCTTCTGAAATAGCACTATTGGTTATTCATCCGTATTCCATATTTGCCATAATTTCACACTGTTGTTTAGTGCTCACAAACTGAAACTAAACATTACAGAATTGTAATTTTAACTGATCAATTTTTGCGTGTTTTATTTGAGTGAGGGGAATAACAACATTGCCAAGAATTCACCATTATTCCTTTGACTGAGGTCGGTCCACATTTATTACATAACTTTTGAACGGTTAACACCTGTCACACGATGTTCAGACATTTTTAGCTAAATATATCAGGATGCAAACAACAAAAACAACTGTATTTTGTCTTTTCTGACTGCTTTCTGGAGTCCATCCACCTCAGACCATGACAGAAATGATTTTGTAAGAGAAATTCTGACAGAATATTCTGTCTAAATAATCCAAGATGACTGGAGCATCAGCCACCTGGTATGCAACTTTCAGGTGATAAATTAAAGACAAATTCTTCAGCAGGTGGCTGCAGTGCTGTGGGTCTTAAGTCCTCAGTGTGTTTGTCTTGTTTTGATGCTCCCCTCATCTTCTATACACATTTTTTACCTAATTTTAAAAGCATCTTTGCTTAGGGTTGTTGTGAAAGTCCAGCAGACAAGAGAAAGACAAAGTAAAACAAGAATCTAATAAAGTAGAAAAGTAACGTTTTACCCCAAGAGTTAAGGCCGCTAACTCATTATTTCAGTCTGCAAGTCACCTGCTGATGTCTGTTTCATCAACAAAGAGTTTTAACACCTTAACCCTCCCAGGTGACCTTTGGGACCAGCTGTTGACATTACCAGGTTTTCAGATAAGTCTCTGGTCCTGCTGTCCTCCCATCGGCCGGCTAAAGAACACTCATTTGCACATGACAGGCTTACCTTTAATCCAGCAGTATTACAGTAAAACACCCCTCCTCTTGTTACCTGCTGAGGAGAACAGTAGCACGCCTGGTTATTAAATTTCAAAGATGATGCAATAATTTGTATTTACGTGACAATGTGACATTTTCTATTTCATCTGGATGAATTATTACTTTCCTCTGATCTAATTTCTTAAGGAAACTATTTTAACTGTCTAAAGTTTACTATCAAACCATTGGATACATGTTTCTGAAATACAGACTTTTATTCAAACATCCTCTTCAAAGATTTCTATATTTTGTGGGGAAAAAACATCACAGTCCTATGTTAGGGAGGATTCTGTATTTTTTTTTTAAATCCCTGTTTGTTTTACAGGTGAGCTGAAGAGACATGTTGTATTTGTTGACAGCTCCTGCTCAATTGTTTCTCTTTGGAGCTCATTACCACCAGGGCTTTTTAAGGCTTAGCTGAGCCAGGATTCTCTTGATCGAAAGTTATACAGTACTCCCCAACGAGATATTTTGAAGCAAGAACGTTTCACCTGATGCCTCTCATTCTTCTCATCATCCGTGTGCTGACTGTGCGTCTCATTCAGATATCCTGTAGATCAACGTGTATTCTAAATGCCTGTACAGGAGTGTTTGCTTTGCTTCAAAGTGTCTTAATGCTTTGGAGCGTTTCTTTGCCTAATATGTACAAGACACGAATCCAGCTGCTACACTTGAGTTTAGAGAGGAAAAATGTGCACTGGGCTTGTGGGCATGGAGTTAACCTCGTTATAAACCTTTTCTTTCAGCAACGTTTTTCCACTTACTGGAAATTAAAAGTCCACAAAAGGTGAAACTCCTGCCCACGTAGCTGGCCCAGAGCTGGACTTTCTTCAAAGCACAGCAGAGGAGTCGAGCAGCTGACGGACAACTACAGCAGGAACGACTGTTTGTTGACACGAGCTCCTTTCACACGTCGCCCGTGCCTTATTGGCATCGAAACGAAACCACGAGACCAAACGGAGGTGGCTCGCTGCAGATACGCAGCGCGCTGCATATCCCGTCTGATTGTTGTGTAGAAAGGTGCTTGGTTTACAGTCCACATGCAGCTCGTCTCCTCTGCTGATGGCCTGAAGCTGGTGGTTGTTTGGAAAGTTATCTGCACTAAAAGAAGCGTGTGTTTCTGGACTGAACACAGGCATGGTGCTATTAAGAATTTGAATCTGAGCCTCTGTTTAGGAGCCTCTATATGAGCAGGT
>JBBPBX010030923.1:0-13980 GCA_038048925.1 Garcialebias charrua | reverse complement strand
CTGTGTTGCCATCAGGACCCGACTTAACTTTGCTAGATTTTTTTAAAACCTGGATCATTGAGCATGTATCAGGACACTTTTGTTTCAGTTTAGTAATACCGGTACTGATATCAGGCTGTATCTGTTCAGTCTGAGATCTTTGTTAACGACACCTCCAGTCTTTATATCAAGCTTAACAGTACAAAATGCATATTAAAAGCATCTCTATTACCATATTTTTCTGACTATAAGGCACATTAAGTGAAACAAAAAAGTCAGATAAGTCAAACTTTATTCAACTCATACACAATAACCACATAAAATCGGTTCGAGGTCAGTAAGCACAACCAGAATTAATACATAAGGTGCACCTGATTATAAGTCTCACTGTCGATTTTAGAGAAAATTAAAGGATTTTAAGTGTGCCTTATAGTCCGAAAAATACAGTAAGCATTAAAGCTCATCATATTTTTTTATGCAACTGAAGTGTGTGTAGTCGTATTTGTGCGTGTGAAACTCACCAGGTATGGGCTTTAGGCAGGTTATTGGCATTGGCATCAATCTGATGAATGGTAAAGAGTCTGGGTCCTGCAGCACCTGCCATTAAGGCACAAACAGAATTCATCAGCTGCTGTTTAGCTTTTCACAAGAAATATCAAAGACCCGAGCCACTTGCTTTCTGAACTCAGTTAAAAGTTCGTTTCATCACAGCAAAATATGTACATTTTACAGCTTTCAAACATACTGTACCTATTAGATACAGTACAGTCTTGATGACCACATTTGTTAAATACTTTGCTTCCAAAGAGCCAGACTTTCTTGTAATTGTTTGAAGTGGTCTTAATAAACCATTGTTTAGACTTTGTAAATGTATTTACGGTAAGTTTTTCCATAAATATTGGCAGTTTTTTTCATCTTCTAATTTTCTGTCCTGTGCTTGTATTTGACAATGTTTTAATTTTGTTTAGCTACTTAATTCTGACCACTACAGTATACAATTCCCAAGATTACTAATGAATCATAACAATAATCCATTTTATGGCTCTCAGCAGCTTCTCACAGGAACACAATTTGTTCTCAAATCTATGAAAAATAACAGACACATCACTGGCAGCATTTTAACACCAACTGAGTAGAGATTTTTTTCTAAAATCTTGGCATACAGAAACTGATCAGCTGAAGGATGATCCCTCTTCTCAGATTTTGTGTCACATCGTTGCTGGACTTTCACCCCCCATTTTTTAAAAAGGCATGACTTTCAGACATTCATCGGTTGTCAGCTGTTCTAATGTCTGACATTTAACTTGGCCTCCAGTTCATTTTCCTTTAAAAGCACACTGCATAATATGCGTTCATATCCAGGTACAAGGACTGGACAGAAAATGAATGAAAGAACAGCCAAAACAAAAAAGAAGTACAATTTTGGAAGATCTTTAAGTTCAAAAGGTACCAAAAAAAGTGACAAAATATTATTTAATGAGTCGTACAAGCTAAATCAGACAGCACATTGTCGCTAAAAATATTCAGGTCATTTTACAGAAGATGGTTCATTAGCTCAATGTTTTTCAACCACTGTGCCTAGGCACATTAGTGTGCCACGAGTGATCGTCAGGTGTGCCTTGGAAATTATCAAAAAAGCCCCCCCCCCCCTTCTACAACCTCTTTAAATTAAAGACCACATTGTTGTATTTTTGAAGACATGTTAAGTGCAATTTGAAATAAGAAATATAAAATATGATAAAATACATTTTTGTGTTCATTTCATTCCTATTCAAGACACTTTGATAAGAATGACTATATATTTAATATAGGCGGATACAGTGCATCTATGTTTACAATTTTGGTTGGTGGTGTGCCTCGGTATTTTTTTCTATGAAAACACTGTGCCTTGGCTCAAAAAAGGTTGAAAAACACTGCATTAGCTCAGTGGTTCCAAACTCTGATCCTTGAGGAACACCATCCTGCATGTTTTGGTCGTTTCCCTGCTCCACCACGCCTGATTCAGTGATTTATTTACGTCATGTTCTGGAGAAGCCTGTTAGTTGCCCATTAATTAAAATCAGGTGTGTCGGGGCAGAGAAACAACCAAAACATGCAGGGGGGTGTTCCTCAAGGACCAGGGTTGGGAACCCCTGCATTAGCTTTACCTAGAAGCAAGCTTTAGAAAGTAAAAAGTGATTTTAAGTACCCTGTAAAGCCTTAAAGCCTTGCAGTGGGACTCTAGATGAACCAGTAACAAACTGCAGCAGTCGTGCTCTCCTCTCCTCTTCAAACGACTCCACAGCTTTCCAGAACCATTTCACTATGTTGCTGTCAGTGGTGCAGTGCTTCAGACGGGTGTTGGACTTCCAGTCAGCGACGTCGATCTTCCCCAGACCACACACTATCAGCTGAAAGGTGAACATTTACATTAACTTTCAACAGGTGATTCTTTAGAAGGTAGGCGGGAAAGACGAAGAGCAAACAAAGACAAATACAGGTTGTAATGGTTTTGTGGTATCATTGTACCTCCAGTTCCTTCTCATCGAAGGCTTTAAGCAGGTGCTGTGGGATGACCTCGTTGAAGCCTTTCTGCAGGGCCAGAAACTGAGCCTCGATGCCATGAAGGAAACGCCAGTTCACATACAACCTGTGGAAGGATTGCAAAGCACAGGAAGCACGTCACTTCATCACAGAACAAATTACTTCACACTAAATGAATCAGAAAAGTCCATTTGTGGTGGTTGTGTGGGCTCCATGTTGCTCTGACAATCTCTTGTGTCCGCATCACTTCTGTACCTGACATACTCCTTCTTGGTCTCCTCATCCACAGGGATGCTTTTCCCGTTGGGCTTGAGTTCATGTGGGATTATTTCTCCGTAGGCGTTGTGCTCTACACAGAAGGTGTGGTCCAAAACACCAGTGATATCATTTCCTCTGGGGAAGGAGAACAGGCAGAAAGAAGGTAAAACACATGACACGTTTAAATTACAATCAGCAAAAAATAAAAAAAAGGTACAAAGACTGCCCAAAATAAGTGAAAATCATCAGCATCAACATCAACTTGACATTTATGTTTTGTTCTGCAGATTTATGTGTTTGCAGAAAGGGAGGTAGAGTCCTGTTATCTTTTTTTCAGGATGCAAATATTTTCTCAACAAACAGACTTAAAATGTTGCATTTTTATAGAAATGGGGCTTTTCCTCCCCTTACTCTGCAGTTTTTATTTTTCTCTTTAGTTTCCATGTAGGTTATTAGTGTCATTAATTTTTTTCTCCCTTTCTCCCCAGAGTGGGTATTTCGGGACTGGACATTTAAAAAAAATATTGTTTTGTGTTCTTCTTATTTTTTCATCCCCTCTAAGGCTAAGCCAATCAAGGCAGATGAACAATCCAAAAGAATCTGGTTCTGCTGGAGGTCTCTTTTTGCCAAAGCAGAGTTTTTTCTCTCCACTAGGCTACATGCATGTTTAGGATGGAAGATTAAATTAAAGTGAAGATTCAACAAAACAAACAAAAATATATACATGTATATACACAGGTGTTGATCATAAAATTAGAATATCATGAAAAGGTTGATTTATTTCAGTAATTCCATTCAAAAAGTGAAACGTGTATATTATATTCATTCATTACACACATTACACATCAAATGTTTATTTCTTTTATGTTGATGATTATAACAGAAAACTAATGAAAACCCCAAACTCAGTATCTCAGAAAATTAGAATATTATTTAAGACCAATAAAAAAGGATTTTTAGAAATGTTGACCAAATGAAAAGTATGAACATGAAAAGTATGAGCATGTACAGCATCAATACTTAGTTGGGGCTCCTTTTCCCTGGATTACTGCAGCAATGCGGTGCGGCATGGCATAGAGTCGATCAGTCTGTGGCACTGCTCAGGTGTTATGAGAGCCCAGGTTGCTCTGATAGTGGTCTTGTTCAGCTCTTCTGAATTGTTGGGTCTGGTGTACCACATCTTCCTCTTCACAATACCACATAGATTTCCTATGGAGTTAAGGTCAGGCAAGTTTGCAGGCCAATTAAGAACAGAGATACCATGGTCCTTAAACCAGGTACTGGTACCTTTGTCACTGTGTGCAGGTGCCAAGTCCTGTTGGAAAATGAAATCTGCATCTCCATAAAGAATAATTAATTAACATAATTAGAATGTGGCACCAGGTGTCTTCAAAATTGAACCTTTTCACAATACTGTATTCTAATTTTCTGAGATACTGAATTTGGGGCTTTCATTAGTTGTCGGTTATAATCATCAACCATTTGAAATATATCAGTCTGTGTGTAACGAATGAATATACAAGTTTCACTTTTTGAATGGAATTACTGAAATGAATCAACTTTTTCATGATATTCTAATTTTATGACCAGCACCTGTAGGTTTATTTAGCTGAGCATCTTTTTTATTAGTAGTAGTTTATAACCACCAATAAATCTGACTGTAATCAATTGAGTTGGATACAAATGAGACTGAAATGAGCTGTGAGGAAATTGCAGAATTTAACCAGTTTATTTTTTATTATAGAGCAGACAATACTGTATATCTGCACTTAAAAATATTTATTCACATGGTTCGGAAGCCATTACTACTGACAACATCACAAGAAATAACACAAATGTTTAGCTCCTCTAAGATTATCATGGTTGCACTGACACCTGTTGAGTTTAATGTGCCAAAGATTATTTTTGTTTTGGAAAGATTTGTGAAGTTTGTGCAATAAAATAATTATCCATTTGAGAAATTCAATAACTACAGCGAATTGTTAGCGACATATTTTACTTGCTCCTGTAAGGAAGTACCGTACTATGAAATGAATTTACCGGTAGTCAAATCTGCTTTACTTCCCTGCACATTAAATAAAACATCTGGATAAATCTTTATCTTACAGAATCCAAACGAGGCTGTTGTGGAGGTCAGGATCAACAGACTCCATGTCCTCCAGCGTGATTGGTTTTCCAAGCAGCTGCTTGTAGAAGGGCAGCGTGAAGCCTCCGTCGATGTAATGGCCGTGGAACACCGCCATGCCCATGATACGACCCACAAAGTGGAAGTACGACAGATGCTCCTGTAGACAGAGGACATAAATCTGTGTTCACATGACGTTCTTACCATTTCACAAAACAAATTATTAAACTAGCAGTATTATCATTCGGCTACTAGGAAGTTGAAGCAACAAAGCAAAGTACTGGATTGACGGCAGAGTCTGGGTTGATCTGTAGAGTGTAGATGTCATCTCTGGAGTACTGGAACAAGCCGTAATACGGGTTCAGCATCTCATGTGACAGCAGGTATAACCATTCCCTAACAAACAAACAAACAAACAAACGTGCACGTTTTCAAGTCAAACTGCAGTTAAATCACAATGAAACAATCACAACATAACAACAAACTACCTCGCGACACCGCCATAATCCAGTCCCTCCTCTCCTCTGAATTTTATCATCAGTCTTTTCCAAAGATCTTTTGGGCGCATCTTCATCACCTGACGGTACGACTCCTAAGATGTGACACAGACACCAGGTTTGTTACTACACAACAAATATTAAACAGGAATTAGTGTTGCAGGATTTTCTTGGAGGTTAATGTTGTTCAACGTTAAAGTTAAGGGCAAGCTCAGAAGAAAGCAGGAAAGCCATAAACAAAATGTCACAAATGCCTAAATATAAACATTCATAGCTTTCAGAAAATCCAACAAGTTGAAAAAAAAAGACACTCAACTATAAAATTAGTGCTTTACAACCCTGTTTTTTCCTAAGAATTTTTAAAAGTTCTTAAAATGTTGTTTGTCATATGCAGGTTAATGCAATGTTCAATGCAATGTTCAGGATGAGAAGAACCGATTCGACTCGCAAAAAACAAGAAAACAAACGAGAAATATTAAAGCATGCAGTAAGGGTATAAAATAAAGTGCCAAAAAGTGAAAAGGAAATATAATATTTACAAGGTCCAAAAAAACAAGGTAGAATATAACGGTGCAAGTAGTATGAATTTGTATAAATAAGTATTCCACAGATAGTAATATACCGGTAAGCTTAAATGTGCATATTAATTGTCCATTACAATTTTTTATATATTTTAAAAATAATTCAAACAGCAGTAATACAAGCAAAGACTTGATTTTTTTTTTCTATGTTAGCTTATCAGCTGCAGTAAACATCTACAACTTCAGATAGGCAAATACCAAATCATTTATTGCATAACTTTATAAATCAACTAAAAGCTAAAAAATGTAGTTTTTATAGTAAACTGATCCATCAGTTTTAAATTGGTTTACCAGTATAACCAGTGGTTTTATGGCATTTACCAGTGGTTCTTCTCGGTCTCACTTCTCTTACATTCAGTGACTCTGAAACCAACCAAGATAAACATTTCCTGCTGCATTAAGGGTTTTATAAGTTTTAAAAAAAATTTGATCTATGATGATGACAAAAAAAAACACATCTTCCAAATTATATTGTGTCTGAAGGTACAACACAAACCATGGCACAGGATGGTTGCTGATTGAATTATTGTATTTGAAGAGAAAAAGGGGAAAAAACATTATTGGATATAAAAATAAAGTGATTTTAAGAAATAAAAGCTGAGCCTACACTGTAAAATACCAGAAAAGCCATTTTACGTCATTAAACTGCACCACTGCACAAAATCCACAAGGGGATCTGCAGACTTGTTTCGAACGTCTGACTTCCTCCATCTGTCATGTCAAACTGGGGTGAAGTCATGGCTCTCGTAGCTTGTTGTGATGTCTGGCCACAGATTCCTGTGACTGCTGCTTCACTCCTCTCTTCGCCCGCTCCGCCTACCTCTCCCCTATTGCTTTAGCTGCTGAAATCACGCATAAAGAATGCCTTTGCCTCAGTTGAACAAACGACTGCAAGACCGAGACGAGTCTGAAAAAGAATTAAAAAAACTGAGACGTAGGTCTAAGGTGCTGTGAAGGCCACTCTGTTCCCGCTTCGCTCTGGAAATCACAAAAACAGCTCGAGGTGCCGGTTCTGAGCTGCGTCTGCAGCCCATCATATAAAAAAAAAAAAATAATAAATGAAAAAAAAAGCACCTTTTTAAAAATCAAAACCCTGTATTTAAACTGTGCATAACAGAACATGTTTTAAATAAAATATTTATGCATAATTTACACATTTGTGCATTTTTCCCCTTTGGGGCAAGATTAAAAGCTCATCTGAAGTGTTATGATTTGGTTGACTATAATGTTCTTTTAGTATTGTACAAAGCTCAGAAATTCACATTACCCTAAAAAATCCAAATGCTTTTTGTAAAAAGGAAAAGTACTTATAATCTTAAGGGAACAAATATGTTTGTTATGCCACAGCATAGAACTACCGTAGTTTGAAGAGTAGGTCTACTTTAATTCAGGGAATACCGGTAGGTCTGTGGAATGGTTTGGAAAATGATATTAAAGTTGCAAAGTCAATGTCTATGTTTAAGAAAATGATTAAAACTAAATTTCTGGAAAGAAAAAAAATTGGTTTACTGTATATCCAAATTACTATATAAGGTAAAATGTGATGAATTATTTATTTTGTTATATGTGATTGTTGTCTGAATTGATTGTTTGAATTAATTTTGTTTAAAGAAGGGGCAGATATGATAAGATTTTTGTTTCTTCTGCTTCCTTTCATTTCATGTATCGTTTTTTTAATGTGGTTTTGTAAATAGTTTTTTTTTAACCTGAAATGAATTAGCCTGGCCCTCGCCTTCCTGCACAGCTCCGCTCAATTCTCATTTCCCTTCACTGCACAGTCTGGGACTTCTCCCATTCACAACGATTTCTCCGGTAGAATTTTGTTCGGACCAATCAGAGAACAGAAGGGGCAGAGTTTTTGGCCCCCTAACCCATGCCCCCACCTGTCCCAGCGCGCAGAGCCCTATAAAGGGCTCTGCCAGCGCGCAGCCAGCGAGCAGCGGCATGTTCTCATTCAAAGCGATGCAGGACTGTTTTATATGTGATATAAATGTATTAATTTCCCCTTCTTAATCCCTTATCTGGAGTTTTCTTTTGTTTTTTTTGGCCAAAAGTCAAGTGATCGCTCGCTCCCTCCTCCTTCTCTCCCTCCGCTGAAATGAACAAGGAAATGGCTGAGGTTGTCACGAGAATTAAACTCGGGTTTTACGTTGCTGCCCGAGTCCCATCAGATTTTCTGGTCTTCTGGTGAGCTGGACCAGCGATCCATGGTTTTATTTTATTTTATTTAAACGTTTTATAACATATAAACACAGGATTTCCAGCGCGGCAGCCAGCAGCGAGAGAAAAGCTGCAGGAGGCGGAGCAGTTGTCAAGTTCACCAGAGCACGGGGGGTGGCTCTGAGGGGAGGGAGCAGAATGCTTTCCCTGTTCAAAATATCCAATGGTTTTGTTCCTCAGCAGAGGCCAACGCCTCCAGCAAGAATCGTTTTAAAATGGAGAAAGTCCAGACCCTTGTCTGAAGCGAAGTGAAGACAAGGGTCTGGTTTTAACCAGGCTAGAAATGAATACATAATTTAAATAAAATAAAAATAAAAAATCTTCAATATTTAGGAATTAATTTGTATGTGTCCACTTTTTCTTTTATGGTTTAAACTAAATAAAACCGCATCACAAAAATAAATACAAACCATACACTTTTTTTTATTTTCTTTAGTCTAATTATTTCAAAGTTCAGGTACACAACAACTTATTGTGGAAAGGCAATGCAGATCGTTAAGACGTTTAGAATACTGACACAATGCCATTTTATCATTACATGTGTTTTTACCTCAAAGATTTCCTCCCGGCTGACTTCGATGCGACAGTGACCAGCCTGGGGTTGTTGCTGAGAAAGTTCTTGTCGCAGGACCTTCAGCTTTTGCACCAGGTCCCTCTTGTATTTGGGCACCGTCAGACACTCGGCCTCTTCGGGTAACTGAGCTGGAGACAGAGCTTGCTGAGGGCCGCCAGGACCACCCTGGTCCTTTAACTGTGGCGGGTGACTGGAGTGGAAAAGGTGGGTGAAGGCAGACGAAGGATGGAGAATCAATGGTGGATGAAGGGGAGAGGAGTGGAACAGATGGAGAGTGATAAAGCATGAAAAGGAAGTTGGGGAACGTTAAAGGAAAGAAACAAAGAGTTTGTCAGTACGATCCATGACATTTACATTTTTGTCCAAAGTGACCTTATTTGCATTAACACAATTATTGTATTTTTCCTGTGTACTGAATCTGGTAGATGCAACAGATTTATACAAAAACACATGGATTTGTTGTGCCGATGATTCCCACTGCATCTTATGTACAACCAAACCACTAAGAGTTTTGGAATAAATCGCTTCTAACCCCTTAAACTCCTCACTGGAATGAATGTCCAATCACCTGGAGCAAATCTGATCTAGACCTGCGAACAGTTAAGGCCGAGATAAACTGAAGCAGACTCCGTATACGCGCGTATACGCACATATTTTGTGCGTATCTTTTTGCTGCTATACTTCAAGAAACTATCAGCTTTCAAACGCTCTCGTTCTCCTTGTTGTAATATGAGCAGCAGCACACGGAAGGGACTCAACTGAGCTCGCTGATTGGTCACTTTGACACGCCTACTGAAATGATTGACAGATTTCAGTCAGCTCAAAGTGAAACCTATCATGAGCAGCTCGCTGAAGACCGCTGCGGTGTTCTGATGCGGTGTTTCTACTATATATGTTATAAAAAGTTCTCTCAGAAATAAAAATAATAACAGGGAGTGCTTTTCCTGCAGCACACAGCCCACCAGGGAATATATAAAACATTGCGCACCCAGGTAGGACCTGAATTCATTCATTTCATTCATCGAGTGAACGGAGGAAGAAGCGGTTACTTGACTTTAGGCAAAAAAACAAAAGAAAAGGCCCGATCAGCGATAAAAAAGAGGAATTTATTTAATTTGTGTAACATACAAAACAGTCCGGCGCCGGGGAAGTTTAGGTCAGACACCGCGCATCGCGTATGCGCATCGCGTATGCGTAGTAAAAAAATACTTTTGCGCGTACTTGCCCTGAGGGGCTACGCGGGGCTACGCTTTTGCCACAGCGTACGTACGCTGCGTATAGGCGTATCGTGAGGACGCTCGAGTGTATCTCGCCCTTTAGGGTTGACGTTTGACAAACATCGCCACCAAGAAAACAGAGGACTACATACACTTTGAAAAAGCAGAACGATTCAAGCACATTTACAAAGGACAGACGGACAAGCGGAGCTGCTGCTTCTGGTGAATAAACATAAAAAGTAAAGTATTTTTCTTACTTCTTTGAGACATTTCATTCAATAATGTTTAAACTTTATTCCAGTTGTATTTGTGTGCATTCAGTGTCAGTTATACTTCCTGTCTGAACATTAAAGAAGTCACCATCTCCCACAACTACACTTCCAACATCTCACCGCTGGAGGTGACACACTTGTTCAAAGTTTGAGGTGAAACCGAAAAAAGCACCAACATTTTAGGAGAATTCTAGTTGTGTGAATGTTTATGAATCACTATTGTGATCCATTTTTCGTCTGTACCGGTACATTTTTCAGCATCTTTCTCATTCCACAATTTTTTTCACAAATTCTATATCAGAACATTCAGTTCTTTCAACACAATCCTGCTATGAATTTTGGTGTTGGTCACCTTTACCTTTTTGAAATATTTTGCCTTTTCTGCCATTTTTTTTTTCTCCTAGAAAATGAATTGAGCTCATTTTACATCCTTCAAATCTTTAGATTTGTTCACAACCTTTTACTGCTCCTTTCACATTTTGTTCTGCTTATTTCAGCTTCCTTGTGCAGATTTAAACTTTTTTTCAGCTACTTTCAGCTGTTTTTCCAGCTGTTTTGTGTTCCTTTCAGAATTTTTCTGCTAACGAGAAGATTTTTGTGCTCCTAACTTCTTTCTGCTAATTTCAGCTTGCTATGCATCTTTCAGCTTATTTCTGCAAGTTTAAGCTTTTTCTGAAATTTCAGCTATTTAACCGTTTTATGCTAATTTTAGCTTTTTTGGCTAATTTCACATTTTTTGCACTCATTTCAACTTTTTTCAGCCTAATTCAGCAAAAATTTGTGCTCTCCACTTCCCTCTGATAAATTTTAGGTTTTTGTTTTAGAAAGTTTTAGCTACTTTTCAACTGTTTTCGCTAATTTCAGTTTTTTTCAGATAATTCTATATCCTCTTTTTAGTGCTCATTTCTGCTTCTTTCAGTCGAACTGGGTAAACATGTTATTTCTGCTTTCTTCTGCTAATTTAAGATAGTTTTACCTTTTCAGCTACCTTTTTTATTTTTATTTTCGCATTTTAGATTGTCAGCTTACGGTATTTCAGCTGTTTTCAGATAAATTCTTGTTATTTTTGGTAATTTCTGCTACTTTCAGCCTAATTCAATTATTTCTGCTAATTTCAGCTCCTTTCAGCTTTTTCTGCTATTTCAGCTACTTTTTAGACGTTTTGTGCTAAATTTAACGTTTTCAACTAATTCCACCTTTTATTTTTTTATTTTTTTAAGTTCATTTCAGCTCCGTCCACTTCCTCCTGGTAGTTTAAGCTTTTTTCTGCCTTTTCGGGTACTTTTCAGCTTTTTGTTGTTGTCTCACATTAGTTTTTTTTTTTAGCTAATTGCCTACTTTTTGTGATAATTTCTGCTTATTTAAAAGTAATTTTGCAAAAGTGTTCTTTCTGCTTTCTTCTGCTAACTTAGGTTTGTTCTTCAGTTTCAGTTTAATTCAGCTGTTTTCAACAAGTTCTTCAGCAATATGCATTCAATCTGCATTTTCACAGGAATTGCAACTTCCCTGGTTCCTACTTATTCCACCAGCGCAACATTTTAAATGTCTTTCATATCAGAATACAAATGATGTTCTGTTAAATGTAGAGTGTAGTAAAAAACCTTTCTGGTGTTGCATTTGTTTTGATAACTCCATTCATCAATCCATCCAACCATTATCTTTTACCCGCTTCTTCCATTTTGGGTCACGGGGTCGCCGGTGCCCATGTCCAGCAATCACTGTGCGAGGAGCGGGGTACACCCTGGACAGGTCGTAAGTCCATCACAGGGCTTGTAAAAGGGATTTCCTTGTTTATCACTGCAAACTTCAGCAGTAGGCCAGTGCCGACTATGTGAAGACTGGTCTAGACATCATATCCTCCCTAAGAAGCTCTACAGCCCTATGTTAGTTAAATGGTAATATCTCAACAAGAAGTGAGAGAAGGATCTCCACAACTGGTTACAGGAATTAGTCAACCATTTTTTTCTACGTGAAGTCACTTTTTTTATTAAGTGGATACAAAAATATAATCTGCAAAGGTTAAAAAGTTAAGGAGTCTGTGTTGTGCTTCACAGTTAGATACTGTAAATATAATTTCTAAACCCTTTTCACAGATTTGACTTTAGACGTTTCTACAAATAGCAAAAAATAAAACTATTATACATCTCACAGATTTATCATCACTGTTGAAGAGGTCAGGAAACTGTTGTAAAAAACACTGAATAATGAATCCAATTCCAAATCTAATACACGGGCATAGACGTGAGTGTGTGTTTCCATTTTCAATATTTATAAAGAGGTTTAAAACCAATGAAGCTACTAAAATAATAAAATCCACAATCACAGATCAATAACTTAGCATGATCATCATCAATCAGTGCTTTGGGTTTTTCTGTGCATGCTGCAGTATTTGTTTGTTGCTGAACACTTGCATCATAAATAAGGTCAACTTTAGCGAAGGGAGTGAAGTGGGTGAAAGCCTGTTGCACAAAAATTGACACTAAAATTGACCTTTATCCTGTTTAGGCCCTCTGCCATTTTTTGAACTTTTCTTATTTCTTAAGACAAAAAGAGATAAAATTCTGGACAAAGGTGAGCCTTCTAGCTTTGGCCTTTTCCAGCCCACACTGTGGTGTTGGTGGTGAAACGCTTGGGTGGGCCTCGTAAAAACAATCTTTCCCTTCAGAAGGACAGCAACCCTCATTTTCGTTCGAGGAGACGCTGAGCCAGCAGACGATTTCTTTAAAAGAGGCTACTGTCCTCTGCTGGGAGTGGAATATCACGTCTGCTCTAGGCCAGACAAAAGCAGCAAACCGAGAGGTCTGGATTGATATATGACGGATGTGAGGCCCTCTGAGGCAGCCGCACGTAGACAACCACTTTTGCCAACACTCGTTTTTGGTTCTCCGACTCAGTGCGTTCAAAAGAGCCCATCTATCCATTTGGGCTCTCCAAACTAAATGGATGCAGTGTTTGTGCCCAGTGTATCCCCATATAATCAAGTCTGTTGCTATTTATTTTATTGGCAGGCGCTGGGGCTCCAAGCATGTCAAAGAAAGGGTAAGACTGCAGCGGAGCGGTCTTGAAAACCACTTTAGGAAAAAGGATGGCAAGAAAAGATGCCTTAGAACAAATGGAATGATTTCTTGTTGGCTAGAAGGCTCAAGAACCATATAATAAAGTGTTATTTTAGTTCACTCTTATTGTGAGAGTACAGTGCGATTAAAAATATGTTTAGTTTCTAAAGATGAGCCACAATGGAAAATGCTGAATGAGCAGGAAAAAAGGGAAGAAACACTATTTTTTTTAAATTTAAAGAAAAATACTAAAATAAAATAAATAATTAAGTGACACACTATCATAGTGATGTTTTAAGACAGAGAAAATGGAAAATGAAGGGCAGCAAAATGTCAAGAAATTACCGGTAGGCTGCCAATATTTGCCTGAACCAAATTAGCTTCACCTAAACCTGCAGAGTAGCCTCCAAGTAACTGATTGGTGTAGTGATCCAGACGGTGGTCTCTGATACACCTTCGTCTCTGAACTGTCCCAGTGACACCTTTTCACTGATACTTTCAGTAAAAAGACATTAACACTATTTTATTACATTTATTTGAATCAAAACACATTATTTCAGAAGAGATTCCTTTTAATGTGTGTTAATTCTGAATTAATTCTGAGAACAACTTGTCATTGTTTGATCATGTTTTATGCTGTTACCAATGATGGTCACTTCTTCATATGATGAACCAAAA
>JBBPBX010030922.1:0-34869 GCA_038048925.1 Garcialebias charrua | reverse complement strand
CTGGGGCCTCATGTATCAACCGTGCGTGCGCACAAAAACATTGCGCACGTCACTTTCCACGCAAAACCCCGTATGTATCAAAACTGAACTGAACGTGAATATATGCGCATCCAGGTACATATCCACGCAAGCTCCCGAGCAGGCGTACGCACGTTTCTGTGGTTCTTGTTCCTTTGGCGACACTTACAGGTGTTTCAGAGAAACTGAAGCCCCACAGTCTGTGGTTGACTTTAAGAGCGGCTTGAAGACCTTTCTTTTCAACCGAGCATACTTTACTCCTCATGATTCTACTTTTGATCTTAGCTGATACTGTTGTTGATTTTAATTGTTTTATTATTTGTCTTATTGACATTCAAATATGTTGCACCTTGTAGCACTTTGAGATTTCCATTAATGAAAAGTGCGTTATAAATTGAATTCATTATTATTATTATTATTATTATTATTATTATTATTATTATTAACTGTTCATGATGTGAAAATGATTAATATTCCCTCCAAACACACGATTAACAAGTATTACATCCACATGACGCAGTGAAATAAAGGACGCGCAAAGTTGTGCCAAAAATAAATTTAACAGGAACGGATTCATTCAGCCTTACTGGAGAATATAATAAATAGTGTAACACGCAGAGCATTTATTTAGAAACAGATATAATTTTCTGATCTAGGATATGGCTTATCAGCCGTTTTCAGAAATAATCATTTTTCAGTTTGGCACTGCTGCTGCGCTCTGGGGAGCCGTGCATCACGCGTGCATACAGAAGCAGCGGTCAAACTGTTCCACAGAGGGAGCTGCAGGTCGATCGGGACTGTGCAGTCCAGTCCACACAAAGCCGGATCATGTCCAATGGAATGTCTCATCCATATGATTCCAAAGGCTGAGTGGTCGCGCTTGGAGCGCGCCGCGCGCACCCTCACCGGTGTTGACACGGCAGCTGGAGGTGATTCATGTAGTGGACCTACCCAGGGTCAAATTAAGGTCTTTGAACTGTCCAGTGATGACCTTTACTGACCTCTCAGTAAAGCAAGACATTTACTACAAAATCATTCATTTAGTCAAAGTCAAAGTCAAAGTCAACTTTATTGTCAGATCTGCAATATGTACAGTGCAGGACATACACAGGACCGAAATTGCGTTTCTCTCAGTCCCTCGGTGCAACAGTAAACATCTAAACATTGAAACACTGAAACATATAATAATAGACATAAGCATAAAAATAGTAAAACTAACACTGTCCTGAGTTTTTTTCATAGTGGTATAAAAAAAGAGTATAAAAAGTATAACTAAAATAAACTAAAGGTTTCTAGCATTGACATTTGCAAAGTGGCAAAGCAGCGTATGAGTCAATGTACACAGTATATGTATGAGGTAGTAGTTGATGTTGTTGTAGAGGCAAAAAGTGGCATATGCAGTAAGGCACATTGGGCATCCCTAAATAAGACCGTTCAGAGCACACTGTATATGTATCAGCAGTGGTGTAGATATTAGAGTAGTGTAAATAAATGTAAACAGTAGTAATTACATGTAAGCAGTAGTAATAAAAGTAAACAGTATTAATAAATGTAAACAGAGAATGTAAACAGTATTATGATTATAGGCAGTGATGTAATACAGACATTAGTGCAAGTATGAGAAGTAGTGCAAACTGTATGAGCACATGACCGAGAGTTTAGTGAAAACCCGTTTGGTGACACAGAGTCTAGTGTTAAAAACTTTGTGTTGAGTGATAGTATGTGAGAAAGTTTTAGTGTTAAGGCAGTTCAAATGGGAGGGGAGGCAGAGCAGGCAGAGTGTTTAGCATTCTGACTGCCTGATGAACAGAGCTGTCTCTCAGTCTGCTGGTTCGAGCCTGGAGACTCCTCAGTCTCCTTCCTGATGGCAGCAGTCTGAAGCAGCTGTGTAGTGGGTGTGTGGGATCACCTGCCATGCGGTGGGCTTTCCGAGTGAGGCGTTTGCTGTGTAAGTCCTGCAGTGAGGGCAAGGAGGTGCCCACGATCTTCTCAGCTGCTCTCACAATGCGCTGGAGGCTCTTGCGGCAGGATGCAGTACATGCACCAAACCACACAGTGATGCAGCTGGTCAGGACACTTTCTATGGCACCTCTGTAGAAGGTGCTCATGATGGGGGTTGAAGCTCCAGCCCTTTTCAGCTTGCGGAGAAAGTAGAGACGCTGGTGAGCCTTCTTTGCCAGTGCTGCAGTGTTCCTGCTCCAGGACAGGTCCTTTGAGACGTGCACTCCCAGGAACTTGGTGCTGTCCACTCTCTCCACTGCGGTGCTGTTGATGGTCAGAGGAGGATGTTGGGCATCCCTCTTCCTGGTTGGGCATCCCTCTTCCTGAAATTTAGCTATAATCTGATAACATAGTCACCAATAAGAGACTATTTCTATCTTTGATTTTAAGCTGATGTGATCAAAAGAATAACTTTTGTCATTTTCATGATGTGTGCTTTTAAGCTGTGTTATTCTTTGAGAGTTAAACTGTGTTTCACTGCTGTGTTAAAGGGAAATATCGGGTCACAGAGACCCGACTGTTTTGTTTAGAAATAAGAAGACAGTTTAATCATGAACAAGGCTCCAGCTTTCTCTGTCTGTTCCCTAAACAAAGCTCTCTCTGCTCTGGCTGACCTTGGGCCTGATAAGGCAAGTCCACTCCTCTCTTTGTTCCTGCTTTTTAAGTTCTTACTGTGCGAGAACGCTTCGAGAGTTTGTTGGGAATTTCAAAGAGATGTGAACCTTTCCCAAGAGCTGGGTACGTTTTGGTCAAGAGCTAACGACCTGCGTCTTCAGCTAAGGACTGATAACAGGCTGTTATGAGTCCACCTCGAACGAGCGTTTGTTATTCCTTCCTGGAATAAATTATCTTGAGCCAAGAAACCACGACTGCCACGACTTTTGCCGATGAAAGCGAGTATCACCGACACCGACAAGGTAAACACTCGTGGAGTCCAGCTTGGACTTGCGGGACCGACGACTCGTCAGTCTAAAGTTGACCACAGCTCTTTACCAGAACCAAGGCGGACGTCTTAAGGTAAAGGAGCAGCTGTTTGCTTGCTGGAGGTGTGATGATATCTTAGCTGGACGCGTACTGAAGAGTGTCATCTGGTTTCATAAATGCAAGATAAACTTCCTCTCTTAACCTCCCAATTCTTCTTAAATCTTTCCTCCTATTTCTTTTCCCTCTCAACCTAAGCTGGAAACTATATTTTTAAGCTGAAATGCCCCTCAGACTAAATATGTGTAACATCTAGTATTTATGTCTGTTGTGTTAAATCAAGTGTGCTGACGTTTTAATTTGAAAGAAAGTGAAATCATGTCAATCAAGTGTAATGGTGTTAATTTAGTTGATTTATTTTAAATAAATGATAGTGTCTCTTTGACATATCAAACTAAGTTAACGTCTTTGTCACTTAATGGCTCTGTTTATTTATCCATCATAAAGATCACAGAAATATTGGGTAAACTGAAAAAGAACAGAATCCGTGAATTTACTATTCAATCTGAATAAGTAGATTAATTAAGGATAAAGAGGTCAGTATTAATATTGACCTCCTCATAATTCTTACATCTGGTGGCCTGTACGTGGTGGATCTTCATTCCTCCGCGACAAAATCTGCAGAGCAGGTGTTGGAGGGGTCCTCCTCCAAGACCAAGAGCAGATAACTTTCAGCTACAAATTAGGATCTCAGACTTCTCAGTACGCTGAGATTGCAGGAATCCTAATAGCTCTCCAGATGGTAGTAGAACGCTCCATCAAGACGCTAGTCATCTGCACTGACTCTAACTATGCTCGTTTGAGTTTCGCTTGTCACCTCGCTGTGTGGAAACTGAACGGTTTCCTAACAAGCGACAGAAAAGTGGTCAAACACAAAGAGCTTTTCATAGCGTGTGATCACTTGGTGACATCACACGACTTACAGATCTACTGGAAGAAAGTTCCAGGGCATTCTAGAGTCCCAGGCGATGACAAGCACTACAATGACATTGCAGACTCCTTAGCCAAAGAAGGAGCCGACGAAGGTCCTCTATGGTCCTTCGACCCCTCCTGGTTAATCGAGACTCTGCCAACACAACCTTCAGTCAGAGTTATGGCAGTCACACGTGCACAGGCCGCAGCCAGACCTGCTGACAACGCAGTCTCTGTACGACCTGCACTGACTGACCCAGACATCATCCAACTACAGAAGTCGGATCCTGCTATCAACTCCATGATACTGTACCTGACTGATCCGAACAAAAATAGTCCGTCTAAAGACGACCTGGATTCCGATCCAGACCTTAAGGTCCTCTATCAGCTGCGCAAACAGCTAAAACTAATCAAGGGCATCTTAACTTTCGCTCATGGACCAACGTCCTCACCTGTGTTCGTGGTTCCCCATGACCAAAGGGGGGTGATGTTAGTTCATGCCCATGATCTCCCGTCCGCAGGACACAAAGGAGATAAAGCCACGCTGACGGCATTAAAACAAATTGCCTATTGGCCTGGAATGAAGAAGGATGTCAAGGACTACATTGAAGGGTGCGTGGTCTGTGGCCAGTTTCAGCCAACCAGACCACTTCACAGAGCACCACTGCAAAGCAGAGGCATTGCATTCCCATGGTCTGACCTCCAGATCGACTGGGTTGGACCACTCACTAAGAGCTCTAGAGGAAATAAATATTTTCTCACGGTAACCTGTGCATTCACCAAATGGGTAGAATGCCTACCAGCTCCTAACGACACAGCACAAACCACTGCTATGTTGTTAATGAATCATATATTCTCAAGGTTTGGACTTCCCCTTAGGGTGAACTCAGACCAAGGTACACACTTCACAGGTGAAGTGATGAAAGAACTGTGGAAGACGCTAGGCGTCAAGGCCAACTTTCATGTCGGCTACCACCCACAGGCTTCAGGCCAAGTAGAGAGAGCAAACAGAACTGTGGTGAGTATTTTGAAGAAATACGTGGCTGCAAACCACAAGGACTGGGACGTGAAACTCCCTCTGGTCCTCATGGCCATAAGAGCCACTCCACACACATCAACTGGCATCTCTCCCTTCGAGATGATGACCGGTCGACAAATGACTCTCCCTCTACACCTGTTGTACCAACCAGGCGACGCCGCCATGGCGACAGCCTACACTACACAACAATACATGAAAGATTTGAATGTACACCTCAGAAACACTTTTGCTTTCGCCCAGAAAAACCTGGAAAAATCCGCTGAAGGACGCAAGGCGTACTACGACCAGAAGGCCTCTCACAATGAACTCCAAGTGGGAGACAGAGTCTGGTACTATACGTTCGCTCCAGCAACCGGGAAAGGAGGGTCCGAGACCGGAACTCTCGCCCGCAAACTAATGCCCAGGTGGACTGGACCTCATCTGATAACAGACAAAGTGTCCTCAGTCGTCTACGAAATCAAAATCAGCAAAGGCCGCAAAGAGCCAATTGCTAAATGGGTACATCGAAATCAGATCAAACCTTACAAGGCGTTCAATGACTCCACAAAAGACAAAGATCTCACAAACACCGACTTCATGGGATAATAAGGTCGTCCAAACACAAGTTAGTAAATAAACTAATCAGGTTTAAACTACCGTACTTTCCCACCCTATAAGTCGCATTGTCCAATTTGAACTTAGAAACGCTAAGCCTAAAACCCACAACAAAAACTAACCTTAACAACCGTTTAAATCCACGAGATTTAATTTTGACCTCGGTCATAAAGTTGAGACTGTTTTTCTTGTGTGTTGCATTTTGGAATCTGACGACAAGAGTGTGTCGAAGCAGTGAAACGTTGTTTCCTTGTTGTTTAGTCATTACTGTTGTCATTAGTTGAGATATTGTTTGGTTCTGAACACTCCCAGCCAAAAAGGTTTTATATTAACATTGGTTAATGAATGATATGGATTTAACTATGCCAACATGCAGTTCATTTTGTTAAATCGCAATCGTTGAAGAGTCAATGTAGTTTAAAGTTGCTCAAGGTACAATAAACTACACTGGTCTCATAATTTCTAAATTGAACCGATTCGATCGTTTCTATTCTAGATTATCTATTTATTTTGATGAGTCTCGCCATAGACTTAAAAATTTATTAGGAACACCAAATCCTACGTCGTTCGTCTAAAAGACAACAGACATTTAGATCAAACTATATTTCATTTTTATTTTAGTTTAACCTAATGTTACATATCCTGAGGAAGCTGCCATGCTGACACCTGCTGTTTTTTGTGTATGTTGACTGCAGTCATGTTTTGTTAGTTAATTAGTCTGATTGTGATCAGGCTTGTGTGTGTTCAGCCAGGAACACCTGAGAGCCACGCCTATATATACTTCAAGTTGACTGTGCTTGAATGCGGAGTGTTGTGAGCTCAGAGTTTGGTTGCTTTATTGCTGAGCTGTTTGAGTACTGTTTGGGTACTGTTTGAGTACTGTTTGGGTACTTTTGGGTACTGTTTGGGTACTGTTTGGGTACTGTTTGGGTACTGTGGGGTGTTCTCCGCCCGCCCCTGTCTTGAAGTCTGATCTTCTGTTTAGAAGGTTCTTGGTGAGTAACTACTAGCTCATGTTTGGTCTTGACTGCTAGATGCACTTAAAGAGTGGCTACTAGCTCATGTTTGGTCTTGACTGCTAGTTGCATTTGTGTCAGCTCATTTGTTTGTGGAGTTTGACTGTGCTTGATGCACTTAGGAATGTTTGCTCATCATTTGACTTTTGTTGTGCTTAGTGCACTGGGTAGCTGAAGGCTGCATTGATGACATTAGGATCCTGCTAATGATAATTGATATCAGGGATGCTGACCTGTGTGGTTAGTTTAAGCTGGTTTAACCAGGAACATTTTTGAGCTTGGAGCTGTTTGGAGCTTGGAGCTGTTTGGAGGGAGCTTGGAGCTGTTTGGAGTTTTTGTTGGTTTGCCTAATGACAGAGTGAGATCGGTAGTCCAGTTATATCGTTTTTCTTTTACCCCTAGGGTCCCCTTTTGGTCAGGTAGTCCGTCTCCAGATAGGCTGCGACGGCCCTGTTTTTATGGGTTGGGCCGACGCTGGGGACGTTATATTCTTTTTGGCTGACTCACTCTTGTCCACCAATTATTTGTACTTTTGTCTGTCTATTTTTGCTCCCTTTTTGTTGCCCTGTGCCAGAAGACGGTGCACTCCGCACCTGGAGGGAGGAGTCGGGCAGTTTTCAATAAAGCTTTTTATTTTTACATTCTGCCTTCTTGTGTCCTTTGTCCATTTAATGTGTTCGGCCTGAGCCAGCCGTAACATATTTTGGGGGCTCGTCCGGGATCTTGAATCCTTTTTGACTCCTTGTCTGGATCTTGAATCCTTTTTGACTCCTTGTCTGGATCTTGGATCCTTCTTCTTTTTGCTCCTTGTCTGGATCTTGAATCTTTTTGAGCCCTTGTCTGGATTTTTGAATCCCTTTTTGAGTCCTTGAATGGATCTTTGAGACATTGTCTGGATTTTTGAGTCATTGTTGGGTTGTTGTGATCCTTGTTGGGTTAATTAATTAAACCTGCTGGTTGTTTGACCCGCCTACGAGGGTCCAGCGCTGTGCATGTTTGTGGAAATCTGGTTTTGAGCAGACATTGAGTTTTTTGTGCTTAAAATATTGAGAGTGTGGTGAAGTCTTTTGAAGCCAAGTGTTTTTGGACCGCAGTTAATATAATTGCTCCTTTTTTACATTTGGTGTGTTTTGACAGCTGTGTGCTGTAGTTTGCACTCTCTCTGGAGCTGACAGGACCAGCTCTGGAGCTGACAGGACCAGCTCCTGGTTGCTGATTGAGCTGAAACACGCAGCTGTGTGTGTGTGTGTTTTTGGATTGTGCTGCGTTCAAATGCAGCTGTGATTTTGCTGTTGTTTACAGTGAAAGTCTTTAGAAGAGGGGTACAGCTTAAAAGCTGTTTGTGTTCACATCATGGAGTTCAATTTGAAGAAATTTATTGAACAGCCCACGGTGCAGGTCTTTGCTGACTGCACTATAGAACAAATGTTGAGTGTGGCAGAACACTTCAACATTGATATAAGAAGCCGCATTCATGAAAAACATTTTAAAGGTGAACTGTTGACTAAATTATTTATGCTTGACATTTTTCCTGAGGTAAATGATACAGAGCGTCTAAAGGAAAAGGAAAATGAAGCTGCTTTAAAAAGAAAACATGATGAACAAATAAGGAAAGAAAAAGAGCTTATTTTAGAGCAGTTCGAAATTAAAAAAAGAAACTTAATGATTAAACACCAAGCTCTCTTGAAAGAACAAGAGCTTGAGCAACAGAGACTTCAAGCTGCTCTGGATGAAATTAAGCGTCTTCAGGAACAAGAGGATTTGGAACGACTGAGAAGGCTGACAATTCAACATGCCTGTCATCCGGTGGTTACTGCACCAGTGCTTTGCACTCAAGCAGCCCTAGCATGTCCTAACTTTGATGCATCATCTGTGTCTATGCGGGTGCCTCTCACACCTCAACAGAAGGGGGCGCCTCAAGAACATCTACCGGAGGAAGAAGACGAGATCAATTTGAGTAATAGCTTCCTGATGGACTGTGAAGAAAAACAGATTCCAGTGGAGGAAGTGAAACTCTTGCTTCATCTTCAGGAAGAAGATGACGTCGATCTCAGTGACTGTTTTTTACAGTTGTTTGACACTGAACTACTCCCAGTTCAGTCAAGTGAGGACCTGAAGATCTCAGAGGAGGTGAAGTCACACGCAACAAAACCTCCTGCTCTTTCTTTTCCCGTTCCAGCCACCGTGAAGAATGAGAGAGTATTGATGGACTACGTGAGACCATTGATTAGAACTGCAGCAGAACATGCTTTACTTTTGCTTGTGAGAGATGACAAGCTAGAGCCTTGTATTGGAAGTATTGTGCATGATTCTGCATCTAACACACTTTTCTGTATTTACAGAGTAGCTGAAATCAAAGCTGCTAAAACTGACAAAAAGGTGTTGTTACAACCGACCAGAGAGAGCTGTCCAGTACTGACCAGTACTGAAGTGGAGGAGAACAGCTGCCCTCTGTCTACAAATGAGAGACAACGCTCTTGTTTTCTGATTAACCTCATCAAACATGGTGTTGGTGTTTGGCGGGTTGATAAGCAAAAGCTTTTTAGGATACAACCAGACCCAAGACGTCGTTTTGGTTTTAGAACCTTTTGAGTATCCTGCCCCAACTTGCCTTTTTTGTATGGTGCTATGTAGCCGGTGTCCTCACCAGACTACATTTTCCCCCATACAAAAACACTGGTGGTGGAGGTGTTACATATCCTGAGGAAGCTGCCATGCTGACACCTGCTGTTTTTTGTGTATGTTGACTGCAGTCATGTTTTGTTAGTTAATTAGTCTGATTGTGATCAGGCTTGTGTGTGTTCAGCCAGGAACACCTGAGAGCCACGCCTATATATACTTCAAGTTGACTGTGCTTGAATGCGGAGTGTTGTGAGCTCAGAGTTTGGTTGCTTTATTGCTGAGCTGTTTGAGTACTGTTTGGGTACTGTTTGAGTACTGTTTGGGTACTGTTTGGGTACTGTTTGGGTACTGTTTGGGTACTGTTTGAGTACTGTTTGGGTACTGTGGGGTGTTCTCCGCCCGCCCCTGTCTTGAAGTCTGATCTTCTGTTTAGAAGGTTCTTGGTGAGTAACTACTAGCTCATGTTTGGTCTTGACTGCTAGATGCACTTAAAGAGTGGCTACTAGCTCATGTTTGGTCTTGACTGCTAGTTGCATTTGTGTCAGCTCATTTGTTTGTGGAGTTTGACTGTGCTTGATGCACTTAGGAATGTTTGCTCATCATTTGACTTTTGTTGTGCTTAGTGCACTGGGTAGCTGAAGGCTGCATTGATGACATTAGGATCCTGCTAATGATAATTGATATCAGGGATGCTGACCTGTGTGGTTAGTTTAAGCTG
This sequence comes from Garcialebias charrua, assembly GCA_038048925.1. Classification (NCBI taxonomy): domain Eukaryota; kingdom Metazoa; phylum Chordata; class Actinopteri; order Cyprinodontiformes; family Rivulidae; genus Garcialebias; species Garcialebias charrua. The sequence goes on along the minus strand of JBBPBX010030922.1, from coordinate 24,968 downwards.
GTTTAACCAGGAACATTTTTGAGCTTGGAGCTGTTTGGAGCTTGGAGCTGTTTGGAGCAGCTTTTGGAGCTTGGAGCTGTTTGGAGTTTTTGTTGGTTTGCCTAATGACAGAGTGAGATCGGTAGTCCAGTTATATCGTTTTTCTTTTACCCCTAGGGTCCCCTTTTGGTCAGGTAGTCCGTCTCCAGATAGGCTGCGACGGCCCTGTTTTTATGGGTTGGGCCGACGCTGGGGACGTTATATTCTTTTTGGCTGACTCACTCTTGTCCACCAATTATTTGTACTTTTGTCTGTCTATTTTTGCTCCCTTTTTGTTGCCCTGTGCCAGAAGACGGTGCACTCCGCACCTGGAGGGAGGAGTCGGGCAGTTTTCAATAAAGCTTTTTATTTTTACATTCTGCCTTCTTGTGTCCTTTGTCCATTTAATGTGTTCGGCCTGAGCCAGCCGTAACACCTAAACTAAGTAATGAATGGAGGAATAGTTTGGAATTAGAGGCCTTCGTTACAGAAGCCCTCCAAAATTTTATAGGTACAAATCCCTATATCTAAATTTTACAGAATTGATCCACCCCTTAATTGGTAAGTGTAGCTGATCTAAACCATGATAGCTTACATACCAGGTGCATATAGGTAAGGCTTAATGTAAAATCCCAATCATAAGCCCACTTTAAAAAACCACATAATTGCATGACACATAGAACCAGAGTGGCACTGACTGGAAACCAACCAGCCACCAACCATCGATGTGGGGACCTGCAGCTCCAACGCTTGGTCTTCAACCTTCGTCCAAGGGCCGCCTCCTCTGCGTCAATCGAGGGATCCCCTCTACATGCTGATTATGAAAACAATTGTTGCCGATAAAATCACCAACTCTAATCGATATGGAATTACTGCTGTGGAATTACCGCTGTGGATTATAAGACTTTGCTTTCCAAGGGATCACAGGCTTTGTTTTCCAGGAGTTAACAGACTTTGTTTTCCAAAGGAGTAAAAGCTTTTCGCAATGGGATTACCTCTGAACAGTATGAAATTTCCAAAAACTTTATGGGATTATAATTTTTGATTTTTCTTGTCCACTTGCTGGATTACTTCAAGATCAAAGACAGTTCAAGGTTTCCTTTCGTGTTGGACCCCATCCCCAAGGACTGGCGATGGCTTCCAAAAGGGGGGAGATGTAGTGGACCTACCCAGGGTCAAATTAAGGTCTTTGAACTGTCCAGTGATGACCTTTACTGACCTCTCAGTAAAGCAAGACATTTACTACAAAATCATTCATTTAGCTATAATCTGATAACATAGTCACCAATAAGAGACTATTTCTATCTTTGATTTTAAGCTGATGTGATCAAAAGAATAACTTTTGTCATTTTCATGATGTGTGCTTTTAAGCTGTGTTATTCTTTGAGAGTTAAACTGTGTTTCACTGCTGTGTTAAAGGGAAATATCGGGTCACAGAGACCCGACTGTTTTGTTTAGAAATAAGAAGACAGTTTAATCATGAACAAGGCTCCAGCTTTCTCTGTCTGTTCCCTAAACAAAGCTCTCTCTGCTCTGGCTGACCTTGGGCCTGATAAGGCAAGTCCACTCCTCTCTTTGTTCCTGCTTTTTAAGTTCTTACTGTGCGAGAACGCTTCGAGAGTTTGTTGGGAATTTCAAAGAGATGTGAACCTTTCCCAAGAGCTGGGTACGTTTTGGTCAAGAGCTAACGACCTGCGTCTTCAGCTAAGGACTGATAACAGGCTGTTATGAGTCCACCTCGAACGAGCGTTTGTTATTCCTTCCTGGAATAAATTATCTTGAGCCAAGAAACCACGACTGCCACGACTTTTGCCGATGAAAGCGAGTATCACCGACACCGACAAGGTAAACACTCGTGGAGTCCAGCTTGGACTTGCGGGACCGACGACTCGTCAGTCTAAAGTTGACCACAGCTCTTTACCAGAACCAAGGCGGACGTCTTAAGGTAAAGGAGCAGCTGTTTGCTTGCTGGAGGTGTGATGATATCTTAGCTGGACGCGTACTGAAGAGTGTCATCTGGTTTCATAAATGCAAGATAAACTTCCTCTCTTAACCCATTTAGCCCCACTGGCAACAATTGTTGCCAAAGTGTATCACTGTCATTTTCCACTCAGTAAAAAAATCTCAAATGTATTAATGCAACATTTTCCACCTATAAACTAGTAGACAACTTAGACAAAGGTTTTGATTTTAAAAAATGTTTCCAAGTGCTTCCTGTTTTATGATATCACATGCTTCCTGGGCCATCCGGCTGAAGACATGGAATATGCAAATCGTCCTGGAAAAGGGTAATTTTCATAACATTAAATATGGTTTCCCCCCATACTTTTTTATAATCATTTAATCTTTCAAGTCTCTACTGTAACACTCTCCACAAAAATTGTACCTAGGATAAATATTTTTTTGTTCATGGGCATCTTTTTGTAAGTGGCAACAAAAGTTGCCAATGGGCACATAGCTTGTCGCTAACTACAGGAAAACACTGTCTGCAGGATTGCACCTAATTTTCTTATTTCAAATTGTAAAATGATGTGCAATGTCTTATTTTAGTCTTCTAAGGATACTCTTCCTAGCAAAATAAATTATGTAGTCAAGGCCTGTGTGTCTAAGATTTTTATTCGCTTCCATACATCATTCTCTTGCTAGCTAACATCATTTTTTTGCTAGCCTAACATTAGCTTGTGTTTCGCTGAGGTAAAAGATGTTGATGATCTAGCCATATGGACTTGGTCAGGGACCAAGTGTGGTTCTTGGCCTGGCAGAGAAAGCTGAAGTTCCACCTGGAGTCAAGTTTTACCATGACAACCTCTTCACAACCCTGTCCCTGGTGGATGAGATGACCCTGAGAGGCTATGGCAGCTGTGGCACGATGCGACAAGCTCAGCTCCACAAGGTTCCTTTCACAGAACCCCAGACCTTCAAGAAGACACCCAGAGGAAATGCTGAATATCTGGTTGAGGCAGAGAAGCTGATTGTAAGGTGGAATGACAACAGCATGGTCACTGTGGTGTCAAACATGGAAAGGGAGTTCATCGAAACTGAGGCAAAGAGATGGAACAAACAAAAACGGACCATGGACAAGGTCAGACAGCCCAAGTGTATCCAGGATTACAACACACACATGGGAGGAGTGGACCTGCATGACCAGTTTGTCAGCCGCTACAGAGTCAACATACGGTCCAAGAAGTGGTGGTGGCCATGCTTCAGCTGGGCCCTGAACAGTGCCATGGTGAACAGCTGGTGCTATTACAGGTACACAAGGCTGCATGTTATTTAGCAATATCACAATCGTGTTTGTGATGTTTGACATGAGGTGATCGCTAGTGCTCTTCATTTGACAAGAGCAACAGTGATGATATCCAGACCAACATCACAAACTCAAGCATGATATTGCTTTTACAGAACATTCTACATATGGGGCATGACACTGTAGAAAGGAGGATATTGATAATTCATCAATAGCATCATAAATGAACAAAAACATGGCATATTCATTCATCTATCATGCTTGTTTTTTCATTCATTTAGAACCTGGAAAAGTGGGCAGAAAGATCTCCTCTCCTTCCAGAGGCTGGTAGCCCAGACCCTCCTCCTGTGCCATGGAACAAAGCCAAGTAGGCAGGGCAGAAGATGGCGATAACTGATGCCACCAGGTTTGATCATTTCAACCACTGGCCCTGCAACACTGGTAGCAGGTACAAGCGATGCAAAAACTGTGGCGGACGCACATCGTTTGCGTGTGAAAAGTGGGATGTGCCACTACATTTGGAGTGCTTCAAGAAGTACCACACTGAGTAGGTCATCCATAAAAGATGTATGGGATGAAATATATACATATATGGTAAATGGTAAATGGTGCTTATTTATATAGCGCTTTCCAGCCCCTATGAGGGACCCCAAAGTGCTTTACAATACCAACCATCCACCCATTCATACACACATTCATACACCGGTAGCGGTAGACTGCCATGCAAGGCGCCTTCCAGTCCTACCGGGAGCAACTCGGGGTTAAGTGTCTTGCCCAGGGACACAACGACACATGGTGTGCGGAACCGGGATTCGAACCACCAACCTTCCGATCGGGGGACGACTGCCATTACCACTACGCCACGGCCGCCCCATATATGTGTGTTATTAGAGGTTCTAAGAAAAAAAACTGTTTGTTGAAGTTTTGATTACAAAGTTACAAAATTCGAGTCTACAGACGAATAAATTAAGAATAAAAAAACTGTTCAAATTGTTTGTTGTTTGGAATTTTATACAGGAGGAACCTGATGCTCCAACTTTTTGTTATTATTTATTCTGACTACATTATTATTTTGTTATTACTATATTATTATTAGTTCTCTATTATGAACGGGTGACAGTTGACCTAGTGACAAGCTGTGTGACTACTGGCAACAATTGTTGCCAGTCATAAAAATGACATTTTCTTCAAATCAAAATACAGAATGATGAAAATAAATACATAACATGATTCAGAAGGACCCAACTGATAAAATAACATGCCTTTCAACTCTGAAAAAAATTTGGGCTTAAATGGGTTAACCTCCCAATTCTTCTTAAATCTTTCCTCCTATTTCTTTTCCCTCTCAACCTAAGCTGGAAACTATATTTTTAAGCTGAAATGCCCCTCAGACTAAATATGTGTAACATCTAGTATTTATGTCTGTTGTGTTAAATCAAGTGTGCTGACGTTTTGATTTGAAAGAAAGTGAAATCATGTCAATCAAGTGTAATGGTGTTAATTTAGTTGATTTATTTTAAATAAATGATAGTGTCTCTTTGACATATCAAACTAAGTTAACGTCTTTGTCACTTAATGGCTCTGTTTATTTATCCATCATAAAGATCACAGAAATATTGGGTAAACTGAAAAAGAACAGAATCCGTGAATTTACTATTCAATCTGAATAAGTAGATTAATTAAGGATAAAGAGGTCAGTATTAATATTGACCTCCTCATAATTCTTACATTCATTATCTGCGTTTATTGTAGATTCCTCCAAAATGACACGTGAAAGTACACCTTATATAACTTGTAGGAGAGCAAAAGCTTCACAGACAGACTGCGCACAAGGCTGCGGGGCGCGCAGCGTCTGGAGACTCCAACATCACGTGATGTCATGAAATGTCTCCACCAAGACGCACAGACTCGTTTCTTCACATCATCTACATAAACAAAGATCTATGTTCTAGCAAACATCCAAGTAAGTTCCTCTGTGTTTACAGTAATAATGGTAATAAACTCGTGCGCAAAGTTAATATTTCCACACAGAATGAATGAATGAGCCGGTTCGCGCACCACAGCAGGGTGCGCGCGCACACAAATACCGACACACAATCACTCGTTCTTTGCATGATGAACACATTTTATTACTATTCTTACTTAGGATGTTTGTCCTCACTCATATTATATTAAATTCATTATTTTCCCGAATCTAGAAATCATTTCTGATCGCGCAGGGATCAAACAAACATGTCCTTCACACATGCAGGAAGTAATTTGCATCTGTTTAACATATGTAAATGTAGGCGTGTCAGGGGAGGTGTCTCACGTGCGCTCAGTTCCACGTCAATTGTGATGTACAAAAGGAATGTGCGTGGATTCAGGTGTACGCTCAGTTTGATACATCCGGATCTTTTTGTGCGTGCACACATTTCTGGGTTTGACCGTACGTCACTTTCCAGTGAGGAATCCACGCAAGTCTTTGATACATGAGGCCCCAGATCTCTGAACGCGTGAAGTTCCTCCTTTTACTTCATGAGTTTGAATGAATGGACACTTCCTGCTGTCTGACAGCAGGAAGCTGTGGCCTTATATGGTGTTTTGAGGGGTGGGAATTATGTAAATAACCTTCACGCGTGCACGCGCAGCTGTTTAGGACAGGTGGGATTCATTAAATTTACGCACTGCATTTACACACATTTCCTCATGATAGAAGACTTTGTTGGATCTGACGTGGCATTTTCGTACGAACGCTTCGTACGAAAAAAAGTAGTAGAAATTTAGGATAAAAATACGAACATTTTCGTGCATGAGGGCCAATGATGGTAGTACACTCACTGCACTGTACCACATCATGTTACACATAAGTCCGTTTTGTAAAGAAAATATTCAATTTGTCCTCAAAGGTCCAGAGAAGAACTACAAAAGGAGAGAAAGCGGAAAAAAGCACATTGTCACACATTGTTGTTCTTTTTTGGTGACATGTCTTTTTAAATCAGTTCTGCTGAAGTACATTAGCCTTTTGAATTGTTCAGCCGTCCTTTTGTTTTTCACAATGTGTTATTTAAACATTATGTACATTTTTGAGTGTTCCTTTTGTTGTAGTTTTGATTTACATTTTTTTAGTTTTTTGTAGAAATGGTGTTGTTTCCAGGCAAAGTTACATTGTGGCTCTAATATATTAAAGAGAAAGTAGAACCAATAAAGTAGTTGTACATATATTGTAACAGCATTGTTTAACAATTGAATAACCTTGTTTTAAAAATGTGAAATGCAAGCACAGTTAATAACTTTCAGTATTTTATATGTGTACATTCAATCTTTAATATACTTTTTGAACAATGACCGGAATCAATACAAGTTTTCTTTACAAACCTTATATACGGTGAGGTTGTTTATGTTTTAACAATCAGAATCAATAGTTTTTTTTTTAAATAAAGCAACCACATACAGAAACATGTTCAGTTACAAACATGCCCTAATACAAACAAATACAAAAATTAAAGGTATGCTCAGCGACGGTGGAGACCGGGTGGTGGTGATGGAAAACTCAGGTGAGGAGCAGTTGTTCACATCAAGCTGGACTTTATGAAGGGTAATTAGAGGAGATGAGGAGACCGACACCGGAGGCGCATGATGAGCTGATTGGCTGAACTGAAGACTGTTACAATTTACACACAGGCTTAATTTATGTATCCGGTGACTATTTAAAAATGTTTTCATATAGAATCAAATGTATTCATCCACAGTGAACTATTCTTGCAACGTCTACTGCCGGGATCCGACTGCTGAAGATCATTTATTGTCAAATAAACGTTCTAAAACCTACTTTCTCTCTGAGTGTTTCCAGGTTGTTTAACGTTTAAAATTAATCCCTTTGGTTTTTCAAACAATTGGATATTCGAACGCTGTTTATGAATCAATTGCAACTGGTAGAGTTTATATGGAATTTTGCCCCCTTTTTAAGTTGTTTATTACTTACAAAGAGATCTATCGGTTTTCTGTAGAATATTATTAACCAAAATGGACAGTTACTCTAGACTAATTTATCCGGCCTACTCTTTACCTTTACCAATCAAAACAATTAAGAATATTAATACCTTAAATTTCAATTTTATTTGGAGAAATAAATGTCACTATATTGCAAAACAGGATTTGATTAAGTCATATGAGGATGGAGGAGGCAACGCTATAGATTTTGATGCTATGAATGGGATGTTAAAAATAAGGTGGCTGAAATTCTGTTTACAAAATCAACACTCTATTTGGTTTGTTATTTCTAATTTGGTCTTCAAAAACATTGGTGGACTTGATTTTCTTTTAAGATGTGATTTTGACATTAGAAAATTACCAGTAATACTATCAGATTTCCATCAACAGGCTCTTTTATATTGGAAGCTCATTTTCAAACACAACTTTACGCTGCATAACACACCAATTTGGAATAATAGATATATATTGATCAATAGAAAACTGTTTCTTGCTGTTAGTACTGTGGCGAGATTAAAACCGACACTTTTGATCTTAGCAGGAAAACTGTTTGTATGTTTATTGAAGAGATGTACAACTGTATGTTTTGTCTTTGTTGTTTCTTTTTTCTGTCACAAGACTTCTTTAATAAATATTCATTATTTTTAATTAAATCTGATGTGTGTGAACTTTTTCCAAACAGCCGTGCCTATCCTAAAACAAACCTGATTTAAAATATGATAAAACATTAACCATTTGGGTTGATCTGAAATATCATAAAACAATGATCCACTATGAGAAGGTGCTATTTATAAGACTGAACTGAATACAGCATCTCAGACTGAGGAAGTCTTTTGGATGAAAGACAACAACGTTTCTACAATTCTTTTTTTGTTTGTTTTGTTTTTGAATGTCCAGAGGACCAGACTTAGCTTTTTTAGATGTTTCTACCTGGATTACTGCATGCATCAGGATGTTTTCCCCACTAAACTGTACACTCCTTTAGTGGACCAACCAGTTTGCTGGTTTTGCTGGTGACTGATAAAGCCCTCCAAATAGAGGGTGAAACATCTTTCCACAAAAAAGAAACTGTCCAGATGACCTGACTGACCATCATTGTATTTTGTATCTGGATGATTGAGCATGAACTTTGATGCTTTAAAAGAAAGTTACAGTACTTTTGAAACACAAGTGCCATCTTGTTCTTCTGGATTTTAAATGGTGAGAAAATTCACGATTTATTAACATGCAGAAATATACTGAGAAAACTTTATTTATGATACATGGTTCTGTTTTGACAAATACTCTGTGAAAATACAGTAATTTGTTGACGGTCCCTAAGAGAACCACCGCTCCTGGAGGGACAGCTGCTGCGTCTGCTCAAAAGGTGAATCCACGGAGTGTGAACGTGAAACATACAACATAAAACTAATTACAGCACACACTGGATATCCTTATATTTAAGGCTGATTTCACATTCAATTTAATTCAGTTTATTTATATAGCGCCAAGTTACAAACTCCTGCATGAACCTCAAATACGTTATCACGTGGCCACGTGATAATTATCGCGTGGGAACGTGATTTTTATCACGTGGCCACGTAATAATTATCTCGTTCCCACGTGATAATTATTGCGTGGGAACGCAAAATTATCACGTGGCCACATGATAATTTTATTTCCTAGCATGTCACCGGATGGGCTCCAGAGTTCCTCTTTAAAACCAGTGTTTTTTTTAATTTTTATTAATTTACTACAGATACATTTACAATCATAAGAATGTGAACAAAAAGAACAAAGGACAAGATTACAAGAACAAGGAACACAGTGTAATATAGTATTTATTTAGCATCCCGATCCACACTCCATTCCAGTAGATGGCGGTAATGCACATCTAAACGTTGCTTACCAACTACCATAAAAAAGAAGAAGACGAGTACTACTACTACTACGACGAAGAAGAAGCTCTCCGTGAGCTAGCCTAGCTGTAATGACAAGTTTCTAAGCATTTCTTCGAGTCTTGTCAAAGCTAATGTGTAGTGTAGCGCTGTGAGGACACACGGCTACCGCTGTCGGCGGGACATGCAGCGCTGTGAAGGGTAATGAGCCGTAAAGCCTCCGGGAATCGGCTCAGCGGCGTCCACAAACTGCGGCCACACTGGAACCACTGGCAGCCCGGCAGGTAGGTGCTGTGTGAGGGCCTTCGCCACGCTTTTGTGTTTGCTTGTGTCCACATGGGGGACGAATACTCGTGTCTCTTCTGTGTCTTCTATAACATGTCTGGGATGGGGTCAGCGCGTGCACAGCGAGCGTTTGATCAGTGTGTGAGCGCTAACGTTGCTCTGAAGCTCTCGGAGGGAATCATTATAATAAGTGTTCGTCTAATATCAGCCAGTGACGAGTGGCCAGTGTTTCTTTTCTAATATCAACACATTTGTGTGAGCTGTGGCGGCTCGTTAGCATTCCTGTGTGCTAGCTAACGAAGCTGTGCAGCAGTGGTTAGAACCATAGATATCATATATAGAATGTCTATGGTTAGAACTAGAAGCCACCGCGCGTTGTGTTCGAGCTCGAGCTCTAAAAAAGCCACTTCCGGAAAAGTCTGAAGATATTCCCTGATGCATGCTCAATAATCCAGGTAGAAAAATCTAAAAAAGCTAAGTCTGGTCCTCTGGACATTCAAAAAACAAAAAAATCAAAGCAAAAAAATTTGTAGAAACGTTTCGCCTTTCGTCCGAAAGACTTCCTCAGTCTGAGCTGCTGTATTCAGCTCAGTCTTATAAATAGCACCCTCTCACAGTGGATCAACCAGGGTTGCCAGATCTCCAGACCGAAAGAAGCGATCAGCTCCTTCAAAACAAGCACAAACAAGCGACTCGCTCTTTCAAAAAAAGCCCCAAAAAAGCACCCCATCCCATTGTGTAAAAAAAGGCAGTTTTAAACAGTAATAAACATATTTATTATGGCATTACATATAACCAGCAAAATTATACATTAAAGAACGTATTCAGTCTAAAAAATAAAAATACATTTTGCATTTTTCTCCCATCTGTGGTCGTGGTCGGATCCAGTCTTGAAGAACACGCTCTTTCTCCCAATCTTTATTATATTTTTTTCCATATTTACCCCACTTAGAGCTCATATTAGCGTTGTCTTGTCTAGACATTTCACTAAATTCTTTAGTTTGTAGCAGGTCGCTTTTGTAAATGAGCCCTCGAGGCTCAATGAGATTTACCTGACTAAATAAAGGTTGAATGAATGAATGAATAGACAAAGAATAAATAACAATGTTGCATTCGCGTGTAGTCGGATGTCCCGTGAAGAAACACGGTTTTTAATTTTTGATTGATTGATTGATGTTTATTCATTCATTTTAAAAGAACAATACAAGACAGTTTCATCAGATACAAGAATACAAGTAGGATAAAATGATAATTGAAAATGATAAATGATAATTTTAAACTCACTTTGAAAGTAATTTTCATTAATTTATCATTTTGTTTGCTAAAAACTAACATAGTTGAATGATACAAGATATATATGTTGTGTCACTATATGCTGCTCATGCTGACTCATCATTAATTGCTCGCGCTTATATAGTTTTACCGGCTCTGACTGTCGCTTGCGCCAACTGCACCTGAACGTAACATCCGCCTTGACGTAACATACGTGGAAGGGGGGCGTGACAAACTACCTACCACTCGCATTACTGCTCGACTGAAAAACAAGCACAAATAAGCGACCCAATGTCCGCAAGAAGCCCAAAAAAACGCCACAAGCGGCTGATCAAATTTGAAAGCAACTCCAGGGAAAAACAAGCCCAATGCCGCTTGAAATAAGCGGACTTGGCAACTATGGGATCAACCAGTTTGCTGATGACAGCCTGAAACCAGCTGTTCACATGATCAAGGAGGACCATCAGCCCAACGATGGATCGTTAGCACCCTGATGGTTGTTTGCTATTCACAGAGGGCTGAGTGATACTAGCAATAACAGCATTGTAAGAGGACAGTTGAACCCGGAGGCCTCCACCTCTGTTTAATGATGGACGGTTTAATGATGTAACCTTTTGTCAATTTACATACAGTTGTGTGTCTTCTGTCAGAGACCTCAAGGGAACTCCCTACTGTTAAGGTGTGATCTGTCAATTTACATGTATGTGTTACCTCAGCTTGAAATTTACATACCCGGTATGTTGGTGCGTGACTCCTAAGACTGTTATAACTCCACGCGCACACAGTCTGTTTCATTGAATTGATAAAGCTCCTCGGATGAGAAGCGAAACGTCTTCTGTAACAAATAAAGTCCAATTGATCTTGTATTGAACGCCTTTTTTGATTTTATCATGTCCTGGACGACTGAGAATCTTCACCAGCAGATGGACGGTTTCTCTTCACAAAGATGGCCTCTGCAAGACGTGCGGCTGCGGCCCAGCGATGACGTAATTGCGTGTGTGTCACCGACCGCATTGAGTGTTTATACTTGGAAAAGACGTCGGGGATACATATAGTAATCCCTCCCTCTTCCCTCTCACTGCATATGTCACGTGTACAGCTTATATGACTGTTGATGGATGGAGGAAGTTTTCTACAGTTCACAACGAAAAAAATGTATGCGCAAGCGGCAAAAGAGATGCTTCTCAGGTTGGATGACGAGTCGGAGGACGAGGATGAAGAAAATGACCTTATACAGTACAGTACTTATGTTATTGACCGCGAACATGGAAAGACGACGCGAACGGCGTTGGCACGTTCGCCCGCTGAACAAGACCAGATCTACACAAGGCGAGTTTAGCTTCAAAACTATCCATGTTAAAGCAAAAACCAAAACTGGCTTCTGGAAGAGTAGCGTGTAGCGATGTGATACACCATTTATTGACATCCAAACAAAAAACGCCCACAAACTTTGAACCAATCACACGCTCCGAGCCACATCCTCCGCGTCTCGCAGTGCTGACTGGGGGCAATGTATAGGACGTCTGTCACCGGGGGATCGCAGCGGGAGTTCAGACGGAAGTTGCGCAGCTTTTTTTTCACTCAACGGGGGGTAAAAGACGTGAGACAAGAAGTATAAACCAGGCTTTACTCCTCTCTCAAACCATTGTTCCTCTCTATCAAAGATGTGAACATCTTCATCCCTGAAAGAGTGACCTCTGACCTGGAGATGAGTGTAGACCGCAGAGTCCTGACCTGATGATGTTGATCTTCTGTGCTGGGCCATCCTTTTGGCCAGTGGCTGTTTAGTTTCCCCGATATAAGACTGATCACCCTCCTGACACTGAACAGCATACACAATATTACTCTGTTTGTGCCGGGGGACTGGATCTTTGGGGTGAACCAGTCTTTGCCGTAAAGTATTTTGGGGTTTAAAAGCCACTGGGTCGTTGTGTTTAGAAAATAAAGATATTATCTCGATCATGAACTCATTGAGCGATAAGTTTCGTTGTAGCGTGTCACAGTTACTTACTGTGAGGCAACTAAAAACACACATGAATGAGATGCTTGTGCCTGGTGCCACTGACATTTTATTATAGGTATGAAACAAAATTAAAGTCTATGAATTGTTCTTTTTACAGCAGTGGCTAAAGTTAGAAAAAAACAAACCGACAACAAAATTGTCTGGGTTGGTGAAAGAATATGGCCATTTTATTCTCTGTAACCGACTCATTTTTCGTTTGGTTTAAAAACCAAAATATGTTTATGTTTATGTTTATTAAATTTGTTCATTTTTTTACAAAAGAAATACAATACAAGACAATCCCATTAATGATACGTACACAATGTAAAAAAATGAAAGGTAGCAGAAAGAAGAATAAATCTTATTATATCTGCCCCTTTTTTCAAACAATCAGATTAAACAATAATAATCTTTCACCAGCAGTACAAAATGACTAACTCTTTCTAATTTTCTAATACTAATACATAACTAATAATTGATACAATACACATTATGCTAATTCATATATATTTTTTCAACAAATTCCTTTTGATCATTTTCTTAAATGTAAACAGTGACTTGGCATTTTTAACTACATTCTCCAAGCCATTCCATAATCTAATTCCCTGGATTGAGGTAGAACGTCCCTTCAAGCTAGTTCTGAATTGTGGTTTTACAAACATCTCTGTCCCCTTAAGATTATAACAACTTTGTCTTTTAACAAAATTCATTTGGATATTTAAAGGTAAATCGTTATTTTGAGCCCTATACATAATTGATAAAATATTATAATCAACCAAATCATGGAATTTCAATAATTTCAGTTGATAAAATAATGTACTGGATGGATGACAATAATGTTTTCTAGTGATAATTCTTACAGCTCTTTTCTGTAATACAAAAATAGGCTTTGTGATTGTTTTACACGCTTTCCCCCAAACATCAATACAATAGATTAAGTGTGGAACAATGATTGTGTTACCCCAAAAATACACCACACGCGTTCCGGCTCCGCCCCGCTCCGGTCCGACCTCCGCAGCAAATACGCACCCTTTATAATCAATGAGATAAAGTACACTGGCTCCGCACGGCGGCGGTGAGCTGCGGCGAGCGGACGGCAGTCCGTCAAAATTAGAAAATTTTCTATTTCTGCCGGATGACGGAGCTGTGCCGGAGTCAACTTTTGAAGATTACGTCGCACCAACAGGAAAAGGAACGAGCACAACTTCCGTATTTACAAAATAAAATCACCACGGGCGGACTAATCCTAGCTCTATATGGATTTATTTGTACAAAAATGCTGTCAAACTATCATTTATGACTATTCTATGACTAAACTATTATATTTATGACTATGACTACACCTAATAACGCAATACAATAAATAAATAAATAAAAAAGTATTTTATTCTGAAATGTAAACATCACTTCCTGTTGCTCAAACCATGTCCTGTCGCTTGTTTACGAGAGAAGATCAAGGCAGCCTTTACTGTTGTTCTCCTTCTTCCACCGAATGAATTGTTTTGTTCTGACTTCATTATTTATCACTTGATTTATCGCGCAATCTCGCAATTCCCGCGCATGCGTCTTGGAGCGGCGCATCCATGCGGACCTGAGCAGAGCGGAGGCAGTGGACTTTGGACTCGCTCAGCTGCGACCTGCGGAGCGGAGCGGACACGGACCGCGTGTAGTGTATTTTTGGGGTTATACAACAAATACAGAGCTTTATGTGATCTCCAAATTAACATAACTTTCTTATTTCTTGAAATGAAATTTCATCTCATTCATTTCATTCATTTCCATCTCTGCCTGATGCCCTCAATAAGTTTTATGCACGTTTTGATGATCCAAACAGACCAGCTAGCACCAGACTCACCTCATCACCAGATGAAGAGCATCTCAGGGTGTCCGCAGCAGAAGTGAGAGGCAGTCTCAGAAAGATTAATCCTCATAAAGCAACCGGACCAGACAACATCCCAGGGAAAGTTCTGAAGGAATGTGCGGACCAGCTCTGTGAGGTGCTGGCTGACATCTTCACCACCTCACTTGCACTGGAGTCAGTTCCCACCTGCCTGAAGACCGCGACCATCATCCCAGTCCCAAAGAGCTCCACAGTGACTGGTCTGAATGACTATAGACCGGTGGCCCTCACCCCGATAGTCGCTAAATGTTTTGAGAAACTGGTCATGTCCCACATCAAGGCAACCGTCAACATCAATGAGGACCCTCATCAATACGCATACCGTGAGAACCGATCAACAGAGGACGCCATTTCTTCCGTGGTCCACACTGCTCTCACCCACCTGGATCAGAAGGACTCATACGTGCGTCTGCTCTTTGTGGACTTCACATCTGCCTTCAACACCATGATCCCCCAAACTCTGATAGACAAACTATCTACACTTGGACTAAGCCCCTCTATTTGTAACTGGGTACTAGACTTCTTAACAGACAGACCACAGTCCGTGAAGATCCACAACTTCTCCTCCTCCACCATAACCCTCAGCACTGGCTCTCCTCAGGGATGTGTGCTGAGCCCCCTTCTGTTCACTCTGCTCACATATGATTGTACAGCCACACTTCCAGGCTGTCATATTGTTAAGTTTGCAGATGATACAGCGGTGGTGGGATGCATCACAAACAATGATGAGTCCAGCTACAGACAGGAGGTGGAACATCTGGAGAGCTGGTGCAAAGAGAATAATCTTCACATGAATGTGAAGAAGACAAAGGAGATGATTGTGGACTTCAGAAGGAACAAACACACCCACGCCCCACTGAAAATAGGTGGGTCTGCAGTGGAAGTGGTCTCCAGCTACAAATACTTGGGTGTACACTTGAATGATAACCTCAGCTGGAGCAACAACACCACCAGCCTGATCAAGAAAGGTCATCAGAGACTCTACTTCCTCAGACGGCTGAGACGAGCTGGTCTGAGCAGCCCAGTCCTCACCTCCTTCTACAGGTGTGCAGTGGAGAGCGTCCTGTGCTCCAGCATCAACGTGTGGCATGGAGGCTGCACAGTTGAAGAGAGGAAAGCTCTGCAGAGAGTGGTGAAGGCTGCACAGAAGTTGTTGGAGTCAGTCTCCCCACCATCACAGACATTTACACCTCCAGATGCAGGAAAAGAGCCACCTGCATCATGAAAGACCTCACTCACCCAGCACACTCACTCTTTGCCCCACTCCCCTCAGGACGGAGGTTGAGGAGCATCAAATGTAGAACCACTAGACTGAGGAACAGCTTCTACCCTGAGGCTGTTAGACTCATGAATAAATAAAAATAAAATAAAAATAAACACTGCAAAATATCACATCATGCTGATGCTGATCTGTTTTCTTGTTGCTGTGTTCATCTGTGACCATCTGCTCATACAGACTCATGTTCGTGCTGCTGTTTATTTCCACTATATTAGGGCTTAGTGTATTACTAGTTGATGTTTTTCTTAGTTAATTCTAGATGTTATTACTGTTTTTCTCTTGCATTTGTTGTTGGATGTAACTGGGACCTCGTGTACATAATCTCGTTTTCATCACATGTACCACATGCGGTGCAAATGACAAAGACTCTCTGACTCTCTGACTCTCTCTCTCTCTCTCTCTCTGAAATGATTTTCAGGAGAGTGTGAAATAAATATGACATAAATGTAATATGACAATCCTAATATCGGCTACACTATATTCATTATTAATTAATTAATTAATTGGTTAACCTTAAACAATGTGGTCTAGAATTAACATGCAAAAGAAATGGGTACTAATAGCCGAACAGTCCCCGACTTACGAGCGAGTTCCGTACCTACGGGCCGCTCGTATGTCAAAAATTTGTAAGTAGGATCACCCAAAAAAACAATTTTTTTTTATTTTAATATATGAATACATGTACAGTACTGTACAGTCACCAAGCACTTAGCCTATCCTAACACAGTTTTTAAAGATGGAGTGAGTTGAATTGTCTCCCTTTCACATAAAGGGAGCTAGCTCCCTTTATGGGAATGGAGCCTGCAGGGAGGAGGGAGACAATTCAACTCACTCCTTAATCTTTAAAAACTATGTTAGGATTAGCCTGGTTAAAACCAGACCCTTGTCCTTCACTTCGCTTTGTACTGGGTCTGGGACTTCTCCCATAGACAAGGATATCTCCGGTATATTTTTGACCGGACCAATCAGAGAGCAGAAGGCGGAGTTTTGAACGACGTCGACTGACGTCGTCAGTTAAAATGGCTGCCGCCACGAAGGAATTTTCATGAAAACAAGGTAAAAAACTATTATTTCTTTGCTGAGAAAAAATATATTTCTTAGCTGACGTTATATCAGAAGTGTTCCTGAGCTTAACAGTTCCTAAATCAATTCACGAAATGGTCAAATCTGCTGGATTTAAATAGTTTCGGTTTGACATTTTCCAAACAGCCTCGGGTGCGCTACGAAAATAAATGATAAAAAATCGAATTTTATCTCAAATGTTTCATCTAGGCCAACAGTCAGTAAATTAGAGCCATATAATTACACACTGGTAGCAGAAAAAATATCCACCGAGTGGTTTCTGAGCTATTTATCTGAATAGCCTGGCCTCGCCAGGCTAAACTAACAAAACTCCGCCTTCCGTTCTCTGATTGGTCCATTCAAAAATCTACCAGAGAAATCGTTGTCTATGGGACAAGTCCCAGACCCTAGTACAAAGCGAAGTGAAGGACAAGGGTCTGGTTTTAACCAGGCTATGTTAGGATAGGCTAAGTGCTTGGTGACTGTACAGTACAGGTAGTCCCCGACTTACGAGCGCTCTGACCTACGAGGTTCCGGACTTACAAGCTGGCAAATTTTTTGAAAAAAAACGCAAAAAATACAGAGTTTTTCTGTGTTTTTTCACCACAGTTCGTTAGCTAAACATGTGGACACACGTTTCCGATCATTTTTATGCACTCGTAAGCAGTTTTTCGATGAAAAACGAGTGTTTGTAGTCGCGCTAGCAAAACCGTTCCAACTTACAAGCGAAATTCCGGACTTACGAGACACGTGGCGGCCGTTCCAAGTTACGAATTTTCGCTTTACGAGCAACTCGTTGTAACGGAACTCGCTCGTAAGTCGGGGACTACCTGTAGATGCAGAGTGTCAGGACCAAACTTTACAAAGTATTCTTTCACAGCAACAAACAACGTAAGAACCTCCGGGAGCTCGGAGGCATGATTCTCTCCCTGAAACAGCAGGTATCTGCTCTTTTGCCCATGGCCATGGTCCAGACCTCTCAACTTCCTCACCAGCCGGCAACCTCCCCTTCAGCACCCCTGAATGTTCCGACTCTCCAGGAGCCAGATGTCTGTCCCTCTGAGTTTATTGAAGGTAACGCCAGCAAATGTGGTGTTTTTTTTGTTTTGTTACGATGTAACTTAGCATTTAGCCGTGCACTGCTAACCTACACCTCTGATGCCTCCCACATAACTTATTTTGTTAGCGTACTTAAGGACGAAGTGCTTCAGTGGGCTCGTGTTTACCCCAAGAAACGTGACATGCAGTCCTTAACTTTTGCCACCTTTCTCAAGGATTTTCGGCGTGTGTTGATCATCCATTACAACAGGTGGAGGTTGCTCAAAAGATGTTCAGACTATGCCAAGGAAGCAGGTCCGTCGCTGAATTTTCCACCCACTTCTGCATTTTGGCAGATGATTCTGACGGGGGTGAAGTTGCACTCAAAGGCGCATTTATTAATGCTTTAAATAAACAAATAAAGGACCAAATAGCCACCAGAGAGGTACCAGCAAGCCTAGATGACCTGATCACACTTGCTATTAGGANTATCCTAACACAGTTAATGAGTCAGTTGAATTGTCTCCCTCCTCCCCAGCAGGCTCCATTCACATAAAGGGAGCTACTTTCACTTTATGTGAAAGGGAGACAATTCAACTCACTCCTTCATCTTTAAAAACTGTTAGGATAGGCTAAGTGCTTGGTGACTGTACAGTACTGTACATGTATTCATTTATAATAAAAAATATTTATTATTATTTTTTATTAATGAGATGCAAATTCGGAAGTCCGGAACCTCGTAAGTAAGAGCGCTCGTAAGTCGGGGACTTCCTGTACAAGGAAAACCTTAGATTAATACGGGATCAAAAAGAGACCAATGTGTCCGCCATAACAGGGCATTAAGCATCGTTATGTTCGGAGTCTCTGTACAGGTAGTCCCCGACTTACGAGCGCTCTGACTTACGAGGTCCCGGACTTACGAGCATGCATCTCATTAAAATTTATTTTTATTTTTTACTTTTTTTTATTTATTTTTTATAAATGAATACATGTACAGTACTGGACAGTCACCAAGCACTTAGCCTATCCTAACACAGTTTTTAAAGATGAAGGAATAAGTTGAATTGTCTGCCTTTCACATAAAGGGAGCAAGCTCCCTATGGAGCCTGCAGGGAGGAGGGAGACAATTCAACTGACTCCTTCATCTTTAAAAACTGTGTTAGGATAGGCTAAGTGCTTGGTGACTGTACAGTACTGTACATTTATCTATTTATAAATAAAAAACAATAAAAAAATAAAAATACTGTATATACTGTATATTTTTAATAAATAGATAAATGTACAGTACTGTACAGTCACCAAGCACTTAGCCTATCCTAACACAGTTTTTAAAGATGAAGGAGTCAGTTGAATTGTCTCCCTCCTCCCTGCAGGCTCCATAGGGAGCTTGCTCCCTTTATGTGAAAGGGAGACAATTCAACTTATTCCTTCATCTTTAAAAACTGTGTTAGGATAGGCTAAGTGCTTGGTGACTGTCCAGTACTGTACATGTATTCATTTATATAAAAAATAAAAAAAATTTTTTTTTTTACTATGTGATCCTACTTACGAATTTTTGACTTACGAGCGCCCCCTAGGGACGGAACTCGCTCGTAAGTCGGGGACTACCTGTATATATATATATATATATATATATATATATATATATATATATATATATATATATATATATATGTGTGTTATGTATCCTGAAGGGATTAACCTTAGTTTAAAACCTCAGTTTTGTTTTGGTCACCTGCTGTCTGCAGCCTACTCCTGCTGCACTTTTTTTACTCAGCTTCAATCAGGCTTGATTAGCTGAGCTGCAACACCTGCTGACTCTCTCTCTCCCTTTAAATGCACTGAGCTCAAGCCAGAATGTGTGGAGGTGTTACGGCTGGCTCAGGCCGAACACATTAAATGGACAAAGGACACAAGAAGGCAGAATGTAAAAATAAAAAGCTTTATTGAAAACTGCCCGACTCCTCCCTCCAGGTGCGGAGTGCACCGTCTTCTGGCACAGGGCAACAAAAAGGGAGCAAAAATAGACAGACAAAAGTACAAATAATTGGTGGACAAGAGTGAGTCAGCCAAAAAGAATATAACGTCCCCAGCGTCGGCCCAACCCATAAAAACAGGGCCGTCGCAGCCTATCTGGAGACGGACTACCTGACCAAAAGGGGACCCTAGGGGTAAAAGAAAAACGATATAACTGGACTACCGATCTCACTCTGTCATTAGGCAAACCAACAAAAACTCCAAACAGCTCCAAGCTCCAAAAAGCTCCAAACTCCAAACAGCTCCAAGCTCAATAATGTTCCTGGTTAAACCAACTTAAACTAACCACACAGGTCAGCATCCCTGATATCAATTATCATTAGCAGGATCCTAATGTCATCAATGCAGCCTTCAGCTACCCAGTGCACTAAGCACAACAAAAGTCAAAAGATGAGCAAACATTCCTAAGTGCATCAAGCACAGTCAAACTCCACAAGCAAATGAGCTGACACAAATGCAACTAGCAGTCAAGACCAAACATGAGCTAGTAGCCACTCTTTAAGTGCATCTAGCAGTCAAGACCAAACATGAGCTAGTAGTTACTCACCAAGAACCTTCTAAACAGAAGATCAGACTTCAAGACAGGGGTGGGCGGAGAACACCCCCACACAGTACCATACAGTACTCAAACAGCTCAGCAAAAGCAACCTCCTCTGAGCTCACAACACTCCGCATTCAAGCACAGTCAACTTGAAGTATATATAGGCGTGGCTCTCAGGTGTTCCTGGCTGAACACACACAAGCCTGATCACAATCAGACTAATTAACCACACAAAAGCATGACTGCAGTCAACATACATAAGAACTAAAAGGTGTCAGCATTGGCAGCTTCCTCAGGATATGTAACACCTCCACCACCAGTGTTTTGTATGGGTGTGATGTGGATGCCAGGTGAAAACATCTCACATCCGCACATGCAAAATAAATAGGACCCTAGAGAGTAACAATGTAGCGGTCACAACAGACAAACGGACTAAAAACATCATTAAAACTAGTCCGCCTAACCGCTAACATTATCAATGTCATGTTATCTTAAAATGTTCTGAAGCCAAACAGGCGACGCTTGTCTAGGCTTACTCTATAAGACTTATTTTTGTTAACAGACACCAAACCAACATCAACATCATGACCAAGGATGCCAGTGGGAGAGTGGATACTCTTCATAACAGCCAGAGGGAAACTGTCATTTTCTGCATGTGGCAGCTCCACCATGTCAGCTGCAACAGCACTGTTTCCAGCCACACTGTAAGCACAGTAGAGACAGTTAGGCACAGATTCATTTGCAACATGTCCAATATAAGGCAGCAGCTTTTTATTTCTCACAGACAGTGAAAATGTGTTTTCTGCTGTACTTCCAGCCAATGATCTCACATCATTCTTCACAACTCTTGCTTTGTTTTCTGCAGGAGCTAAAAAAGAACACAATGAAACAGGTGGATTTGTTTCTTCTGGATCCTCAGTTAAGCTCACTGGGACTTCTTCAGAGCTAAATAAAAAACATTCACTCAGGTCAATGTAATGTTCCTTCAGCTCAAAGTTTTTAAGATCCCCATCTTTAACTGGGATTAAGTCAGATTCATTTTCATGTTTAATTTCAAGTTCAGTTACATGAAAAAAGAAGAAACTGTCACCCAAATTGATGTCATCCTCATTTTTCTCCTCCTCTGGGCGATGTGAGGACAGTAAAAGTTTCTTCTCCTCCACTGGAGTTGGTTCTCCTTCACAATTCATCATGAAGCTGTTGCTTAAATCAACATCTTCACTCTCTTCCTCTGGTTGATGTTCCTGAGGCGCCACCTCCTGTAGAAGTGTGAGAGGCTCACCTTCTTGAATGAAAGGCTCTGGTGTCACCTTTGGATGACACACAGTGGGACACAAATGGTGATCTTCCCTTTGTGCAGTATGGAGCTCTCTCAATTCTCTCTGCAACTCTTGGTCCAGAAGACGTTTCTCCTCTTCAAGAGCGGCATAAAGTCTTAATTCTTCTTGTTCATAAAGACGCTTCTTTTCCTCCAAAGCAGCTTTACGTCTTTGTTGTTCTAGTTCCTGTTCTTTTAAGAAAGTCTGATGTTTAAGTTGTAATTCCCTTTTGGCAGTTTCAAGCTGCTGTAAAATGAGCTCTTTTTCTTTCCTCATTTGTTCTTCAAGCTCTTTTTTTCTTAAAGCAACTGTATTTTCATTTGAATGTCCATAATCAGGCATCACAACAACCCCAAGTTGAATTAATTCAGTCAGCAGTCCACCTTCAAACCAACCATCACGTTCGTATTCTCTAGTGTTGATTTTAAAATGGTTTGCTATATTCAACATCTGCTCTCTCGTGCAGTTCATATAGACATCAAACGTGGGCTGTTCAAGAAATCTCTTCAAATTGAACTCCATGATGTGAACACAAACAGCTTTTAAGCTGTACCCCTCTTCTAAATGACTTTCACTGTAAACAACAGCAAAATCACAGCTGCATTTGAACGCAGCACAATCCAAAAACACACACACACACACACAGCTGCGTGTTTCAGCTCAATCAGCAACCAGGAGCTGGTCCTGTCAGCTCCAGAGAGAGTGCAAACTACAGCACACAGCTGTCAACACACACCAAATGTAAAAAAGTAGCAATTATATTAACTGCGGTCCAAAAACACTTGGCTTCAAAAGACTTCACTACACTCTCAATATTTTAAGCACAAAAAACTCAATGTCTGCTCAAAACCAGAACAAACAACTCAATGTCTCAAAAATCCAGACAAGGACTCAAAAGGGATTCAAAAATCCAGACAAGGGCTCAAAAAGGATTCAAGATCCAGACAAGGAGCAAAAGGAGAAGAAGGATCCAAGATCCAGACAAGGAGTCAAAAAGGATTCAAGATCCCGGACGAGGCGCCCAAAATATGTTACGGCTGGCTCAGGCCGAACACATTAAATGGACAAAGGACACAAGAAGGCAGAATGTAAAAATAAAAAGCTTTATTGAAAACTGCCCGACTCCTCCCTCCAGGTGCGGAGTGCACCGTCTTCTGGCACAGGGCAACAAAAAGGGAGCAAAAATAGACAGACAAAAGTACAAATAATTGGTGGACAAGAGTGAGTCAGCCAAAAAGAATATAACGTCCCCAGCGTCGGCCCAACCCATAAAAACAGGGCCGTCGCAGCCTATCTGGAGACGGACTACCTGACCAAAAGGGGACCCTAGGGGTAAAAGAAAAACGATATAACTGGACTACCGATCTCACTCTGTCATTAGGCAAACCAACAAAAACTCCAAACAGCTCCAAGCTCCAAACAGCTCCAAACTCCAAACAGCTCCAAGCTCAATAATGTTCCTGGTTAAACCAACTTAAACTAACCACACAGGTCAGCATCCCTGATATCAATTATCATTAGCAGGATCCTAATGTCATCAATGCAGCCTTCAGCTACCCAGTGCACTAAGCACAACAAAAGTCAAAAGATGAGCAAACATTCCTAAGTGCATCAAGCACAGTCAAACTCCACAAGCAAATGAGCTGACACAAATGCAACTAGCAGTCAAGACCAAACATGAGCTAGTAGCCACTCTTTAAGTGCATCTAGCAGTCAAGACCAAACATGAGCTAGTAGTTACTCACCAAGAACCTTCTAAACAGAAGATCAGACTTCAAGACAGGGGTGGGCGGAGAACACCCCCACACAGTACCATACAGTACTCAAACAGCTCAGCAAAAGCAACCTCCTCTGAGCTCACAACACTCCGCATTCAAGCACAGTCAACTTGAAGTATATATAGGCGTGGCTCTCAGGTGTTCCTGGCTGAACACACACAAGCCTGATCACAATCAGACTAATTAACCACACAAAAGCATGACTGCAGTCAACATACATAAGAACTAAAAGTGTCAGCATTGGCAGCTTCCTCAGGATATGTAACAGGAGGTTATGGTTAGTGGAGGTTATGGTTAGTGGAGGTTATGGTTAGTGGAGGTTATGGTTAGTGGAGGTTATGGTTAGTGGAGGTTATGGTTAGTGGAGGTTATGGTTAGTGGAGGTTTGGATGGTTAGTGGAGAATAGAGGAGTTGTGTGCAGGTATGTGAGGTTTTGGTGTTTAGAGGACATTAAAATAATATTACAGTCAGCAGTGGAAGTCTGCTGTTTGATTGTTTGGTAGACTGGGAGTTTCTCCACCCTCCCAGGTTTTGTTGATCACTAGACTGTGATTGTTTGGTAGACTGGGAGTTTCTCCACCCTCCCAGGTTTTGTTGATCACTAGACTGTGATTGTTTGGTAGACTGGGAGTTTCTCCACCCTCCCAGGTTTTGTTGATCACTAGACAGTGATTGTTGGTACACTTCATTCTGGAGTGGGTTTATAGAGTACATTTGTGCTTGTGTGGACTCTGGTGACCCAGAGTAGAGGACCTGAGCTGAAGTGTTGGAGATTTTTGAGTCTCAGAGTCTGAGGGCTCTGGTGGCTGTCTATCATAGAGGCAGCTGTGTGTGGGGGCTCGTGCCTTTTTTTTGTGTTGTGACATAATTCCTTTCATTACTTTTGGTTGGGTAAAGCGGTAGTCTAGTTTTCGCTATTCTTTTGGTTTTACTTCCTGTAGGCCTAGAGTTTTGGTAGAGGTAGCCCGCTGTCTAACAGGGTTCGCCGGCTCTGTATAGAGTTGGCTCTGTTGGGCAGCTTTATTTTTCTTTTGGCCGCTTTATCCAAACCCACCTTTTCGTTGAACTTTCTTTTTTTTTAGGACGTGGGATGCCTGGAGAAGCTGGAGGTGGTTCCCCTCCTACAGATGACCCTTTGTTCCTTTAATAAATTTGTTAAACCTTTTCCTTGTGTCCTGTGTCCATTAAATATGTTTTGATCCTTGTTGGATCGTAACAATATATATATATATATATATATATATATATATATATATATATATATATATATATATATATATATATATATATATATATATATATATATATATATATATATATATATATCATATAAATATATA